>VZTY01008564.1:37685-59980 GCA_013400935.1 Turnix velox | reverse complement strand
CCTAAACCCTCTTAGTCTTTCTTCAGGGGGTAGATGTTCAAACCTTCACATAATTTTGGGGACTCTCTTTTGACCCTCTCTAACAGGTCCACATCTTTCTGGGGACCCTAGAACAGAATATGGCACTCCAGATGAGGTCTCACTAGTACAGACTAGAGGGGGATAATCACCTCCTTCTACGTGCTGGCCACAAAATTTTTATTGGAGCTCAGTATACCATTGGCCTTGTGGGCTGAAAAAATCACAGTGATGGTTCAAGTGCAATTTTTCATCCAAGTCTTTTCTGCAGGGCTGCTCTCAATTCATTCATGCTCCCATCTGTACTGATATTGGGTAGGAATTGCTCTAACCGAAGTATAGAGCCTTGGACTTGATCTTATTGAACTTCATGAAGTTCACATGAGTACACTCCCCAAGCCTGTCCAGGTCCCTCTGAATGGGATCTTTTCCCTCTAGGGAGTCAACTGCACCACATTTCTTGATGTCATTTGCAAAATCCGTGAGGGTCCACTCAATCAGACCATGTTGATGATGACAATATTATATAGTATTTGTCCCAGGACAGACTCTTGTGCAACACCACTTGGATTCTATCCTCATGCAGTGTGTTGACTCACAAGAGATAAGATAGGAAGACAATCTGAATGTATTCTATATAAAGGGAATAAGTAGTATCCTCACTGCTATATGAACTAGATATTTGAAATTGAATTTGTGAAGGGAATGGAGAATTACTAAATTATCTCTAATTATCTAATTATTCTTGTTTTTGTGATTCCTTTGCATATTTGTTGGGTCAGGATGTCCCTCTCACAGGCACTGATGTTTATTGAGTGAGGCCAATTGGAATGCATCAAGCTGATAAGAGGGATCTACAGGCATGCAAACAACCTAGATGACCTGTGGGAGTAGAGAACAGACACCCTGATGGGAAAACGACCTCCACAGTTAGGGTTGTGTATGTACACATGGCAAGAGCAGAATTTCACAAGATTTTGCACCCTTGTTCCAGCGTTTGAATGTATGGGCTCCATGCACCAAGACTGTGGGACAAAACTGTGGGAAAGGAGAAATCTGAGCCTCTGGGCAGCTACACTGAGGGAGTGCCACATTTCCTTCTATAGAGGGCTGTCCTGGTTTGAGGTAAAATAGAGTAAATTTTCTAGTCTTCACTTTTCAGTTAGGCCTCTTGTGCTTGACTAAACTCTGAAATTAACTGCACATTGCTCAGAAACTATTTGCTCACGGACTGATAAGACCTGATTATACCAGGGAATGGAAGGCAAGAAGCTCTTACTTTCATTTATCACTATGGTGATCAAGGCCATAAAATTCATCATTTGTCCCATTGGGGGACTGAAAGTGGAAAAGGCATAGAGGAGTCCCACCTGCAAGGAGGAGCACATGGGGCAGGTGACCCAAAACTGACTAACAGAATTCCATCCCATCTGCTCCATGCTCAGTATAAAATCTGAGGCACCAAAGGATCAGCCCTCTTCTCCCCTCTTCTTCACTCCTTCTTTGATGGCCGGTATCTAGGAAAGACTCTGCTTGTCCATCTGCCTTTGACCCCATTCTGAGCACTCCTGACTCCAGATCTGGCATCCAGTCCCCTACTGAACTGACCCCAATCTGGGACTTTCCCTGTGTCTGCCGGGGACATGATCATCATCCTGGGAGCTTGGTATGGTTTTGTATACATTGTATATCTTTTTACAAATTTCCTCCTAATTTTATCTATTATTTCATTATCTATTATAGTAGTTTAGAATTCTCCTAAACTCATGGATCTCTTTACTCCTTCCTCTCTTTTGAGGGGAGGGGGGGGGGCATTCAGAAGGGCCTTTTGGGCCTAACCCAGGACAAGGTTGCACCTTCTCCATGTGGATGACCTCGAAGCTCATGTGCTCCTCACAGCTCAAAGGTCTGAGGTCTCCTGGCCTGCAAGGAAGTGTAAGTCTTAACCACTTACCCTCCAATCATGTATTGTTATGTGTGCATGTGTGTATGTGAAGAAATTAGCTTCACCATAAAATAAAATATCTGTGTGTTTTAAGACTTGGGCTGCATGCTTTTATTTACAAGTCCCAAACCTTTCCAGTTACATAATTTTAAAAACATTTTATAAAGTTGTGGAATGTATAAAGTGGGGATTTATATTAACTCAAGAAAATAGCCTTGGTACTGCTGCATTGAGTTTTAATTTGAATATTCCAATATTGACCAATATTCTGATACCTGTAATGTGACCTGTCATGCTTATTATTTGAAGCTGAGGGAAGAAGGAATGGGGAGAGGAAATTTGGACTGATGATGTTTGTCTTCTGACATAACCATCACAGGTGATGCAGCCCTGTTTTCCTGGATATGGCTGAACACCTGCTGTGGAGGTGTTCTCTCCTCCTTTTTCTCCTTTCTCTCCCCTGGCTCCTGCTTGAGCCATAGCCATCAGTGGGAGGTGTGATGAGCTGCTCCTGGACGCTGGAGGATAGCTGACTACAGTCAAAACTTTGTCTGGAGGGGGCACCTAGATACTATAGGTCAATTGTATTACTCCATAAATAGTGGACAATCCAAGAGCCCTTTGAGCTGTCCTGTATGGCAGTGGGCTGCATGCCAGGACCTCCCGTTGAACAGGTGCACTTGCTTAAGGATCTATGCTTCTATTCCTCAAACCTGAGAAATTCCTTTCTGCAACAGATTCTTGGTAAGTGACTAATAGAATGCTAATAACTTAGCTAAATGATATAAAGGATTGATTGTAAATAGATAAACCCTTGACCAATTCTGAGGGCTCCTTTCTGAACCTCATGACTCAACAGGGGGGTCTCCCGACAGTTTGTCTGACCCTGTCCTCTATGCAGTAAATAATAGAGTGTACTTTGACATCAAAACTCATAAAACACTGTCACATTTATAACTAAATTATGTTAATCACAGTCTTAAATGAATAAATATTTCTTTACTTCTCTCTTATGAGTGAAGTCTTTCATGCTGCCTGTGACACCTGCCTGCTGATGGGAATCAGTGAAATAATTAATTCTTGTGTTTTGCATGGCTTTTTCTTTTATTATCCCAATCAAAAATTTTTTCCAAAACTTTTCTCTTCTGATTCTCTCCTCTACCAAAACTAGCAGGAAGTGAGTGAATGGCTGTGTGGCTCTAGCTGAACCAGGGTGAAACAAAGATAAATATTTTTCCAGCTTTTCAAAACATGTGCCTAAATATGTCCTTCTTAACTCTTAAAATGATAATCACTGAGTGTGATATGTTATGCAAGGTTTCTTTTTAATGAATTATTATAAACCAAAACAATACACATTACCATGATAACAGTAGGATAATATATGAGGAATTCTTGCAGATTTTTATTTTGATCTATACATATGTTTCTGATTTCTGAAAAGCTTGTGTGACAATATTGATGTGTATCCTTGTTCTTAATATTACTCCAGAATTTATAAGAGACCTTTATTATATTAAAGAACTTTATTATATGTTCCACTTATTTCAATAATACAGCATAAGATCATAAAGGAGTTCATTGTATATCTGTCAACAGTTGATTAGTAAGCACTTCGATTGCTGAAGTAACTAGGGTAATTATGGGATGCAAACATAACCTTCTGTGTTTTGTTTCAATCCCCTTTGAAAATATTGCTTATATTTATTATATTTATTGCAGTTCATCTATATTTGTGATACTTTGAGATGGGCATTTTCTTAATAATAAAAGAGGCTGACCAGGTCTTTTAACAAAACAATTTTTGTTTTCTTTTTTGTTTTCTTTTCTTTTTAAACTAACATTTTCAATTTATAACAAAGGAACACAAAAATGGTTCTTTAACAGGATACTTGGGCTGCACTTATACCAACGACATTGTCTTCTTAGAATAAATATATACATTGTTACTATAATAGTACTATCAACTATGAGAAACAGAAATATGAAATCTGACATGTTCCAATATGTAATCTTTAATGTAAAAGGAACACGCATTTCTTAAAATGTTTTATTTAGACACTGGTTTTGAATATTTTGTGAACAGTATATTGTTGAAGTTTTTCTTGAAAGAGAAATTGAAAGAAATTCAGAAAAGTATGAGAAACCCATGCAACTTAGTCCATTAAATGACCACTGCAATTATAATGAAAAAGTCAAGCACTATGAGTTTCCCCATCGCCAGGCCATTATCTATGTTTCTGCAAGTAATAGTAATGACTCCTTATTCATTCACACTTTTATTTGATTTTCATACAAAGGCTGCTTGTTCATTTTGAATAAATGCTCATATTAGTATAAGTAATGAAGTTCAATTCTATGAGCTTCTACTGAGCTAAATATATTATGCAAAGCTTTGTGTGAGTCCATTTAAAACTTAATTGAATCAAAGACATAAAAAAACCCCAAAAACAGGCTTTTAAAAACACTAATTGTACAATTTCATCTGTTCTGTTAACTGAACTATACTGAGGAAAATAGGAAATAGGTCTGAATATTTGACCATCCCATGTTATATTTCTCTGCAGTGATTTTCATACACTAGGGATGAAATGCAGTAGCATTTGTCATTTGCTGCCATCAGCAACATTTCAATCAGGACATGCTGGCACATGACAAGAGCAAGATGAGACAATCTACACCATGAACTAAATATCCTTGAGTTTTTTTGCTTTTATGTCTTCTTTAAATCATGGATGAATATTGCTTGTACCATGATCATTAGCATGAAATTAGAATTAGCACACTATCTAATTTCCTTGAAACTTAGCTCTGATTGTGGGTGGAACTCCAAGTAGCATCACTGTTTTTTCATTAATATTCTTTCTGTCTAAATTTTTAAAATTTTATTTGTGTTTGCATTTTATTATTGCTCATCATTATTTCTTAAGTTTCTTTATTTGATTCTACTTTATGTGAATAGAAGTCTTAGGTTTTTTATTTTTAAGCATCAGTGCATTCAGAAAAAGAAAGCCACAAAATTGTAAATGATAATGCAGTTATGAATTGTAGAATAATCTCATGCATGAAATAGAGTCTTTGGTGACATAACAAGAAATGAAGCATTGTTGTGTTTATGGATATTGACACCAGAGTGGCGCAAATCTGTAATTAAGCAGCTTCTGCAGATTTACAAGGTTTGGCCAGTAGGTGAAACCATTTAATAGTTAATATGAAGAGTGAACTCTTGGGGTTTTTTAAAGCAGGATTGCTCATTATCTGTACATATTTGATTATCCAATATTAGAATCATAGATAGAATGGTTTGGATTTGAAGGGACTTGAAAGATCATGTAGTTCCAATGTAGAGGGACACCTCTAACTGCAACAGATGCTCAAAGCCCCATCCAGGTTGTCATTTTCATGTGGTTGATGAGACTTTGATTTAATTTTTTTTTTCTATTGTACAGTTACAAATATTGTATTTTTTAATAAATCACTTCCTATAATTCTCATTGTTTCTCACATTCACTTGACTTATTGATTAGATCTGTGTGTTTCCAATGCATTGGTATAGCATCTGTACACTGCTTTGTTCCTGAAAAACCTTATGCAATGCTCTGGGAAATATTGTAGAATTATAGTATGTTGTCATTGCAATTCATTAAGCTTGAGTAAAACTACTGACAATTTAGATGAGATAACAAAAATTAATACTTCCTCCTCAGTTCTCTCCATTAATTACCAAACCAGCTGACTGGAAATTTGAGGACAAATTTTGGTTTGGTGTTCTAAATACCTATTTTCAAGTTGAAAACCAATAAAAATTATAAGCTGAATCTTCAAAATCTGACTAATTTTATTTAAAAATATAGTTTCTAACACAAAGACTTCATGATGTAAATAAGTCCTTGTCAGTTTTTAAGGGCTTGACAAGCATAGGCTTTTCTTTCTCTTTCTGTTGCTCTTTTTACCTTTTAAACTTTTAGATGAGCTTACATCAGATTTTCAAATTTTCCCTGCAAAGAAGAGAATCTAAGAACATACAACTATTTAAGGACTTAGAAAGTTCCATTTTCCTAGATTCATTGCTTAGTCTCATAATAGCTCTCAGTAAATTTTCAGAAATTGGAATATATAAGGAAACTGTCTTGGTTTAAAAACACTCACCAAAAAAATCTGTGAAATAAGGAATTGATCAAATGAATATCTGTGAGATAGCAAGTTAAGTTCTAGCAAAGGTGGGCTTATATATCACTCTCCACTTTTACAACTGACAGACATACAGAATAAATTAATTTTATTTTTTTCTAAAAAATTGTGGTTTTTTAAATCTCTTAATAAACTCATTAAAAAAATTAAGGCTTTGAGTTTTTGTCCAACTGTATAAAGAGAGCAGTTGATCACTGTCCTGAAAATACTGGAGGAAGGGGAAAAACTCACAAAACAAATGAGAACAGCTTGGAGTGTCTCTTTGGAGTGAGCTGGAAGTTCTTACTGTCTGCCTATGTTGCTATCAGATGTTTAAATGGCTCTTTACCTTGCACCATTTGATTCTTGAAAATCATATTTTTTGTAATTAAATGGGAAATTTCAATGGAAAAAAATACAGTAGATATCTAATGTTAGCATGAGCTCATGATCCAATATAAGATCAATGGTACCCCTAATCTGCCATCAGTCCTCATCCTATTCCTGTGTTTTCCTACAAGGCAATAATTTATCATAACCCTTTCCTGTACAAAAAATATTCTTGATTGGGGGCTTCATGCCCAATATAAATGACACACTTTGTGTATCTGCAGGACTTGGTATATCTACATTTTTCTGAACTGTTGATAGCTGTGTAATAGGCTAATGGCAGTAAGACACATTGCTTTACTCTGTCAGATTATAATAAAGTGAAAATGTGATTAAAAGCTAATACAGCTAACAAACATTTAATTGTTTTCCTCACCTTTCTTTTTCCACATTCTTTATCTGTTATTTTTAAAAAAATTCTTTTAGTTTCTATATCTTACAATAATAATAATAGTAATACTAATTACACTGAGAAGGAATTTTTGTAAGGTAAGTGGCTTACATTACCTCCTCATTATGGGCTCAAGACTTTGACACCAATGAATACTAGAGTGAATAGAATATTTTCCATTTTTCTCTCCTCCCACTCCTTTATGAAATGAACAGCAGGAAGTAAATTAACCAAGAAGTTCACAACCTTCCACCTGACTCTCAAACAAGCTATTTTCTTGACAGCAGCAGTGACACCAATTATTATAGGCATAATCTCCTTCTGGTGCTAATTTAAGGAAAAATGTAACTATGAATAATGTTGAAATAAAGAGTCAATTGATTTACCCCCTATCAGAATTTCAGTAATTAGAACACTGTGCACAAGATAATTATTCATGTTGTTTCTAATTTAATTTTAAATAAGTTCAAATTGATAATGAAATTTTAACAGTTTTGGAATATAGGCTGTAACAGAGAAACCAGGATGGTTATCCAGCTCTTCTCTTTTAAACCTTGTTACATCTCAAAGGAAAAAAGTAAATCTATGTTACATGATAATATAGCAATGATTTTCTGAATTCTGAACTGTTGAGATCCTTATCTGTGGAATAATAACTGAGAGAATATCTTATTCAAGGAATACTTTTTGTTTGTTATTTCTGAAGGACAAAGGGAAGGTGAACTGCAAGAGGAAAAGATGTAAAGTTAGTCATGACTCTACATCTCAGTCTCACTACCTCACTATACCAATTGAAAAAATGCAGCATTTATATTAATTTAGTAGTGTGGTGTATTGAATCAGTTATCACTGTTGGCATTGGCAGTAGCATTTGTCAACTTAATGTACAGAAGACAGTGTGCAGAGAAGATATTTTCCAGAGAACACTATCACTTCATGCTTTACAGAATTATTCTCTGCAGTAATTTCTTTTCCTTCCACACAGAAGAACTGGTAGTAAAATACCTTCTAATTTGTCATAAAATTAAAAACCTATTCAGACACGCCCAGCATAAACAGTAATGGTATCAATATGCAAAATATTTGTACATTATATTACTAAGCAACAGGAAAAACATGGTATTTTCCCTTTTGCCTGAGCAATGGGTCTCTCAGTAAGAACATTTCTCCCCTTTTCTGGAGTCTATGGCTTCTGTGGGTGAGAGGGTGAGACAATATTTGGGACTTTTTTTTAATGTTGCTTTACAGTTGTGAAGGCTCTGATTTGTACAGTCACTACAGGAGTTTCCACTGACAAAAATACTCTCCGATACTTCCTGTGAATAAATAGAGCATTTATTAAAATTGTTGATCCCTATCCTCTATAAATACAGAAGTGAGAAAAAAGTTGACTAGAATTCCCTGTGATACTTGCAACGAGAGATATGCTTTTTGCTGAAGAAAGTGCACTATCCATTATTATACATGGCACTGCAGAAAAAAAAGTAATCAGCCTTCTGACCATTATAAAATGACAGGATTTAATCTTGTTTAAATTTCATGGCAATCGTTCAGAACCTGTTATGTTGAATAAATCAGAAAAAAAGGTACACAGAGATCAGGGGAAGAGCAATGGGGTAGTTCCTACCACTTCTTCAAATCTTTCGTCCTTTTTTCCCCAAGTACATGGGTATGGGTTTTTATGTTTGGGGGAGGATTTGGAGCGGTTGTATTCTAGGGGTTTTTGGTTTGTTTTGATGGAGGTTTTTGAGAAGCCTGTATCCTTTATACAGATTCTGACAACCAATCTGTTTGTATGAATTGATGATCAGACAAAAGTTCTCAGACAAAAGTTCAAGATCTAGCCTTGTTATTAAAGATTGCTCCAAGCTCTAATTATAGATATTTTAATTACAAAGGAAAATGGAGCACATATATATATATTTATACCAGTTATTACTAATATTTGCCAATAAACTAATGATAATTTAATTTAAAAGTATTTATTTCTACTTCTGTTTTTAATTAGTGCTTTCCACTTAAGTTTCTTAAAGTAACCCTAAATGTATAGCTATTATTATAATCCATTCAAGTGCATTTGTAAAACTACTAAAATTTATGAATATTAATTTTGTCACAATTAAAAAACACATGTAAGTCAGATCAACAGAGAACAATGTCAATTACAAAGATACTAATTTAAAATTATCATGTATAAACGAATCCTTCAAAATAAATGTATACTTGAGGATTGACTTGCCTATTACTATTATTAGTTAGGGGGTTATGTTACATATTAACATAAAAATTTACAGAGGATTTCTACAAAATATTATTGCATTAAAATATTACCTATAATATAAATTCACAGGATATAAAACATTAATATTAAAATGTTAACTCAGAAGCAAGTATTGCAAAAGTAGGTCAGGAAACTTAAAGTCAACACTTAAATTAGAAATCACTTATAAAAGAAAGCCCAGACTAGCCGCCTTGCCTTGTGAGTCCCCAACTGACAGAGAGAACCTAAAATAACTCAGTTAATCCTGAGAATGACAGATGAGCTGAATCCTTGAGAGACAGTAAACGAATATTGAAGGGAAAAGAGCAAGGAAGCCGCTGTTTTCTGTAACTTGTAAAAGATGCTGAAAGTAGCAGCTTTCAAAACTCTTTGCAGATGGGTATTAAAAATAAATACCACACAAACCAAGGAAATACAAGTTTTAACATACATAAATAAAGCCTTATAAATTAATTGAATTTCAGCTTTTGTTTTGTGAATAATTTAGTATTTTCTTATTTTCCCTGATTTAATCTCAACTAGCAAAGGATTTCCTTTGATAGACATAAATGATGCTTAATTAAAAATTTTAAAATAACAACAAATAAACCAAAGAAGAGAATAAAAGTCACAGTCCTTTATATGACCTCTTATATGATTAATTTGCATTACCAATAAGTGTTACAAGGTTTCATATACTGAAGATACACCTGGCCTTTTCTGCAGAACCAAACATTTCAACATTACTAAAATCAACTTATGTTTACATAAAAAATTCATGTCTGAATACATTTGATTATGACATAAATTAAATTGAAAACAAAAAAGTCAGAAACCACAAGAAAATTTGGAAACAGGATAAAATTACTGTAGGTGTATGCTGGTGTCCTGGTTTTGGGCCAAAATTAATAAATTAGCCCCCCAGAGACAGATGGTCCTCCCTCTCTCTCTCTGAAGAGAGGAGAGGAAGGAAGGAGGAGATTTAAGAGTTCGGAAGAATTCCAAACTACTTTAATAGATAGTGAAACAATAAATAAAATCAAAAGGAAAAGATAAAAAGGTGTACGATATTTACAAGACCGAGTCCAGCTCCCGGGATGATAATCGCGTTTCCACGTGGTCAGGCCGAGGAGAGTAGGCCTGAGAGAGCGCAGCGCCGGGGAGGGGGACGCCGACGAGGGAAGAGAGCCGAGGAGGAAAAAAGGCGAGGAGGGCAGAGCGCGAGTGACCGTTCGATCCCTCCTTTTTATACACTGAGACCATGAGGCAGATGGGATGGAATACATTGGTTACATGTTACATCCATCAATGTAGAACCCTCCCCTTGAGGTTTCTCTTCCCGGTACAAACGACCACGAGTTCCTTCTTCACTAGTCCACCTCCCCCAGGCTGGCTAGGTCTGCCGAAGGTCGGCCCGAGGCTTCGATGGCTCTCCTTTGTTTTCCTATTGAGAAGTTGATGGCGGTCGTTAACTGCCTAGCCAGTTTCCATCCCCCACCAATTCCTCCGTTTTTCTTTAAACATTATACAATGGTAAACAATCTTACACACAGTAATAACAAGTAAAAATATTAGTACAAACACAAACCAGGAAATTTACCCCATTCTACCTCAAACCAGGACAGCTGGTCAGTCACAATAGTTGAGGAAATATTCTACTCCTGCATAAATGACAAGACAATGCAAGATTACTTTTAATCTGTGTAAGAAACCTGGCAACTAGAAATCTTTTATTTGAATAAATATGATGAAGACTGCTATAAACAGAAAATTATTTCATAATCTTACTTAATGTGTAGGAGAACAGTTTTTCCATAAAACTTAGAGTTGATTTGCTATCTGTAAGATAATATTAAGAAATATTTGATTATGCAAAATGAAGCAAGAGGAAATTTATTAAATTGAAAATGAAAAAATAAGAAGCTACAATTAAGAAATATGGAAATAGGAAAAATGAATTTGCTCTTATCTGGATAAGACAAAGTATATATATGTATGAAAATATCTGCATGGCAGTTCATTTACAGCCTCTACTACATCTTAATAGATCTGAATACATATCTAAAGAAAGCTAGCGTGTAAAAAGAAAATCAGTTTTTCTCAAGTATAATATGCAACATAATTAATTGTAATTTCAGGTTTTTTGTACAATCAATTGATCCACATAACTGATACAGCCACTTCACTGTTCCTTTTGGGTTAGAGAAGTTCTGCTGTCTTTATAGTAGCTGATGCCACTTCATGTGTTCTTCCTGGAAATTCGTGAGAAAACAGTTGTGCTCTGAATCCTCTTCTGTTTCAAGGGAAAAATACTTTCTATATGCACTCTGTATAAATAACACAATACATCATCTTATTCATAATGATTTGATCATCATTAACCCAGCTTGAATTATAAGAATAGATACAGTAACAAGTAAAACAAAAAAAGGACTATTGTTTAATAACCAACTTTCAGCTAACAATATGAAAAGATCTATGTACTATTATCAACTGAAACAGCATGTGTCTAAAACACAAAAATTTCTTTTAAATTTTTAATGACACATCCTAAAACTTCTCTGTTTCCATCACCACATTATTGTGGTGCAAGTTGGAAAAGGAATTAGACCAGCAAACACTGTACTGTATTTCTTAAAATCCTACTGCTTTGAAAGTGTTGCCTGAAGTTCGTACAATCTTTGTATGCTCTCTTCTTATGCTTCAAAATATTCAGTAGTTGAAATAGTGGGAGAAAAAACGTAACCAAACAGTATATAGAATCTCAGAACCATTTAGACTTGAAAGTACCTTTGAGATCATCAACCCTAAATGTTATACCAACAGAGCCAAGACCCCACCCAATCATGTAATTACTAAACTCTGGAAAGAGTGAACTAGAATATTACTCATGGAGCAATCAGCCAACCAAACAAAAAAAGCAGAATTCAAAGGGTGAATTACAATGTCAATACAGAACTAAGACTACACAAAAAATAGCATAGTTTGTTGAGTGCCACATTGTATTATAAAGGGATCAACAAACCTCATTCTTCGTCTTTCCTTTAGTTATAAAATCTATTGTGCCCATGCTGTATGTTTAAATTATTTGTGCTGAAGCACACATTTAAGCTCAATATTCAGTTTCTTTCTATATCCTTGAGGAAAAGCATCCTGTGATGTCCTTCTGTCTCAGTTACAAAGATGAAGTCAAATGCATCGAGCGCTTACAAGAAAAATTGATGAATATGCATCAGTTTGCATTCCTGTGTCTATGTTTGTATGTGCATGCATACATTTCCATGCACACATTACATGTATAACATCTGTCCTCAAAGGACACTGTGTATTTTAAATGATCTATCACCTACCCAGTTTTAGAATGCTGTGGGAGTCTCACATACTTGGATGTTAAGAATGCAGTTTACCAGTTTATTGGTTCATCTCACATAATGCAGTTATTCTCATGTTATTGCTGTCATGGGAAAAGTATCACCCACTAGATAATTTCTTCACAGAAATAATCAGTTCATTTTGGATAAAGTTATAAGAGCAAAGCATTTAGTTTAAGCTAATTACATAGGTCCTCTCTAAGGCAGAAAAGATAAGTGGGCTGACATTTGCTCTAAAGGGACATATCTTCTTACTTCATTGCTGATAAAAAGATCCAATGCAACTACTTTGGTTAAATGCATTCATCTTTGACAGTTAAATTTAAATGAGATGAATTCTACATTAGCTACCAAATACTACTGAAAATTTAATCCAGGTAACTTATCTCAGGTCGTATGTAAACGGTAACATATTTACTTGAATCCTATTTTTTTATACATTTTTTTTGAATTCATAACTAGTGCTCTAATTATTCATCCATTCTTTGTCTCTGTAAAAAGGGACTAGGTAAAAGTTTTTTACAGTTTTTAATTTGTATTTGAATTCAGTTGAGGATTTCAGGCATTAGGTCAGCTCCATCACAAGATTATGTAAGACTCTCATCTAAAGAAATACCTTTATTTTTATCCTCCTTATTTGGAGTCTAGTACTGTGAATGGAAAAAATAAGGGAGAGGCATGACTACTGAATTATAGCAAATAGTCCTTTATTTATCTTGAGTCTGTTGTTCATGAATGCCCTTATCAAGGTGAAAGATGTATCAGTTAAATTCTCTGTTCAGCCATGGAGACAAATAATTAGGTAATCTAATCAAGAAAGCAAGTATTTGGATACAAATGGCAAAAGTGTAGAACTAAGAAGATAAAGGAAAAATGAACACTACAAAAGAGTAATGAGGATTTAAAAAGAAAAAAATTATTGTAGAAAAAGAATTTAGGTTAGGAAGTATTTATGGGGAAATGTGCAACTGGGTCTAAACAGTTGAAAAATTAGCAAGTAAATTTTGTATAGGGAAATAGGCTTTGTTTAAAATCTTTGAAAATCAGAAGTAGTAATTCCAATACATTTTAAAGTAGAACAAAATTAGGAAACAATCCAATTTTTCTCTTGCAGGCTTTTCCCAGTCTGAAATTGTATAAAAAGAATAAAAACATCAAAACTTGAAATTTTGCTTGACAGTTTCAAAATATTTTTTTTCTGGGATAACTTATCCCCATTTTTGCCTTAGAACTTAAAGTAGATCTCAAACAAAAAAATTCTTATTAGAAGAGACAACATTTTAAAAACTGACATTTACCATGTACTAGTTTAGAAAGATTTTCTAAATTGAGGCATCAGATACATAAAGAAAAAATGCATCTTAATTTTATATGAAAGAAAATATATAACCAGAGGGAAAAAAAGAAAAGGATGTTTAGCTTTACTTTATTCTTCAAAGAGAGCCAATAATTACTAAAACAAAGAAACAATAATTTAAATAAATTTAATATCTTATAGTCCAGTGTACTGGAAAACCTGGAAGGCATCAAACATTCTTGTGTTTCAGAAACTCCCAGGAAATAGTGTAGCAGTATTTTGTTGCCTAAACTCACATCTTCCTCTGGGATGTAATGGAAATAAGTCTTCCTTGCACTATACACCAAGCAAATATAGGTAGCCAACAGCAATGTTTCTTTTCTATTGACACCTTTTGCTTTTTCCCCACAGATCTACAATGAAAAGGTACTTTCAGCCCTTTCTCTGGGGTTTGCAAATGGATGCACTGTGATATTGTAACTAATATAGCCTGTTTCCTTGAAAAAAGTTAGTGTCGCCAGAGAAATAGAAGGTTTTTTACTAAAACTAAATCAGATTTTTCTCTGATTTTCCCCCAGAAAGACCTGTTATTTTTGACTGATTGCTGCATTCAAAATTATATTAATAATACTAGTAAAGAATAAAAGGCTCCTGCTCGGCCTTATGAGATCTGCAATTTGATTACCTTTGGTCTTATACTCCTCTTCAGGCCATTTTAGCAGATTTTATTCTTTCCCCACTCAGTGCATTTATATTTTCTCCTTAAGAAAAAAGTCATGATGAATAATCAGAATAGTACACTATAGGAAGTCTTGCCCAGGTTGGGCAGATGGATGAAGAAAAACAAGTATATAAAAGCATTCAAAGTAAAATTCCCATGGAAGACTATGCAGTTCAATATGCTAACAAGGAGATGTTTCCTGAAGCCAACAGGAACAATTTTTATTATTTTAAAACCAAAATTGTCTTTTGAAATATTATTCACACTTTTGATGATAATTTTTACTGGTCTAATAAAATACACCTTGAAGTTAACTAACAAAATGAAGGAAATTATATGGAATTACAATTTAGCTTAAAAATAGAAAAAGCTATTAAAATGCTCCAGTGGAAAAAACACCAGCATTTTTGGATACTATAAAAATAATAATTAAAAAAATAACACAAGTATCAGCAACTCATTGATAATAGAATCCATGTATGAAAGCATTTTAAGCAGTTTCTGAAAAACAAATAATCTATAGAAGCTACAGCATTTATTATTGATATTCTAGATATTGCAAGATGCAACTTTGATTTCACATGATAAGTACCGAAGTAATAGACTATGGTAGCAACTATTTCACCTAAGTATTAGATAAACTATATAGAATTACAGATTTTCTTTAATGTATAAATGGATATTGGGAGTGTGATCTGTGGGAAAAGTAGATCAGAAGAAGTTACTGCTGTTCCATTCAAAAGTTCCCAGTCAGAATAATTTAGATTAGAAAAGACTTTTAAGATCATTGAGACAACTGTTTACTTAAAACTTCCACTTTACTATGTCTCTAACTGCCACATCAACACATCTCCTGAACACCTCCAGGGATGGTAACTAAACTCCTTCCCTGATCAGCCAGTTCCTGTTCTGGAACAGCCTTATGAGAGAACCTGCCTCTCATAAATCCATGTTGACAGCACTCAAAATGATCTGCACTATAATCTTCCCAGGCCCCAAGGTCAGACTGACAGGTATGTAGTTCCCTGGATTCTCATTCTAGCCCTTCCTGTAGATAGGTGTCACACTTGCTAATTTCCAATCAACTGGGACTTCCCTGAATAGGCAGGACTGATAATACAGGATTAAAAGTGGCTTGGTTCACTTTTATGAGCTCCCTCAGTAATCTTGAGTGGATCCTATCCTATCCCATCCCATCCCATAGACTTGTTTGTATCCAGGTGGTGTTGCAGTTGCTAAACATCTCCTTTTGGATTATGGGTGGCTTCATTTACTCTTCTTCACTGTGTCCCATCTTGTCATAATTTGACCTGGGCTGGTTAATGAGGGAATTATAGATGGTCTCATTAATGTCTGAAGTGAGTTACTTAAAAAAGACTTAACTCCAGTTGTGCGATTCACACCACCATGTTTCCATGATGGCAATTATGTAGACTTTTCCTGCTGCAAAATGGCATCTAGCTTCTCCTGTTTGTTGCTGTGTGCATTGTAACTGTACTTCAACGGGTTCATAAATCCAGGCACATTTTTGGCATCTATTGGAGGGAGAAACCCTGATTCCTACATGACCATTCCCAGTCTCAAAGGAGAAGCATCTGTTGTGATAAGCAGGAGTTTGTTGCTTAAGCTACTGTGTCTCTTAAGCTATTGTGTTCAGCCAGGCAGAGGAGTTGATGATAATTTCTCTGTTGTGTGACCTGTATGCCTGTGGAGGTTGTCATAGAATCATAGAATAGTTCAGGTTGGAAGGAACCTTAAAGATCATCAAGTTTCAACCCCCCTGCCATAGGCAGGGACACCTCTCACTAGATCAGGCTGATAATGCCTTGTCCAGCCTGGCCTTAAACAACTTCTGAGAGGGGGAGAGCGCAACTTCACTGAGCGACCTGTCGCAGTGTGTCACCACCCTCACTATAAAGAATTTCTTTCTTATATCCAGCCTGAATCTAACCCCTTCCAATTTACATCCATTATTTCTAGTCCTCCCATCACATATCATATTAAAAAGTCCTACCCCTAAAGTCTCAGAGAAGGTAAGGTCTGATATCAGTAGTCTCCCTCTGTTTCGAAATACCCGCTATTCTTCAGTCCACTCATATCTTTCCAAAGCTCTGACTCTGAATAGTGCTGCCATTTGGTACTACTATAAGAGCAGGGCGCTCCTTGCAGCCTGGGAAGCCGCATCTGTCAGTTTAGTCAGACAGCTAGAAATGAAACTGTGCCTCTGTCCCTACTTTGGTGAATAGTTCGGCACAATAAGACATGAGGAGCGGCAAACAGTGCACCTCTGATCTCTCACAATGAATATACAGCCAGATATTTATTACCAGCTGAAGACATTAATCAGAGTCACAAATTTGGCTTGTATAATGCACACTAAAAAAAAAGCAAAAACTTACTTGATACCATGTATTATAAATTTAGCAGTAGTCTATTGGGATTGTTGATTAATTTAAAAATGCAGTTTTCTGGAGCCATTAAGATTGAAAGTTGCATGATTCCACTGTAAAATTCAGCCTCCATGAATAATAGATGTACACAGAAGAAGAACTATGAATAATTGGAATAATTCTGAGGTGTCTGTTTTATTTATTTTGTCTTTGCATTTCTATATCTATTATTCTAGTATTACATTTCTATATCTATCATTGCCCAGAGAGGTTATGGATACCCCCTCCCTGAAGGTGCTTAAGGACAGGCTGGATGAAACAGAATAACCTTGTCTGGTGGGAGGTGTCCCTGCCAGCAGCAGGGGGTTGGACCTAAGTGATCTTTAAGGTCCCTTCCAACACAAACTATTCTATGATTCTATGATTATTCAGACATAATTTAAAAGAAAGGGTGAGATTTTCTTTTTCCAGCCATTTTGCTGGAAATTCATGAAATGTATAAATGTATAAATTTCCCTTTATATCTGAGGCACATCACTTAGATCCTTTTTTTTCTTTCACTGAACAGTTTTGCTGCCAAAAGAACAGCTTTTTATGTGTGGTCCATGGTACAATTGGTTTATTCTTCTTTTTGAATCTTCCAAAATTTTCTCCATACCTACTCATTTTTAGCACTTTCCTAGAGATTTCTAATATTCATTTTAATTTGCAGCTGGCACTGAGCACTTTTAAAAATTGTACATGTTATAAGCACATAAAGAAATGTAACTTACTAAAAGTAGAGTAATTTAAGCTGAACATTTCCTCAAAGTAATTCATAGTACATAATGTAATGACAAAGGCTAGGATGAGTTATTCTCTTGCTTTCCTAATCTCATAGAACAGGACTGGCCATTTCAATTCCCAAGTACCTCTAAATGTTTTACATATTTAAATATGTAGACTGTGGCCAAATGCCCACTCTTGTAAGGTGTAACTTCAGAAATCGCTGAAAATATCTCACATGAAAAGACTAGGAACGTTTATTTTAAATGAAAGATTGCTCAGAAGTGAATTAATTCTGCCAAATAGAGAGATGAAAAGTCTAATTCAGTGAAATACGATTCTGCAGAAATTGCCAGGGTTTTCATAGTGAATAGCAGTGCTAATCTATTTTTAATCTTTTCATCTTATTTTATTTCAGAATAGTTTTATAAATAAACACATGATGTTACATAGAAAAAAGACTAACTAAGATTATTTACTTTTCTGTTTCTCTTGTATTACATCGGTAAGTAAATGAAAATTAGATTTCAAGCTCAATAGTTTATTTTATTTACATGAATATCTCACAATAGCTAGAAGTATAAAGGAATATGAAAAATATTTTTTCTAACTTAAAAATTCATACTGCATTTTAAATTTTATTATTTCAGTAGTGTAATGATTTTATGGAATATATGTGTTAAATAATTTTTGAAATAATCTAAATTAAAATAAAATCAATTATTAGAGGAACAGACTGATCAAATGACTGTTGCAGTTTTAAAATTGCAAATACATTATATAGGTAAAATAACATTATTTTTTTTGAAAGTTTTCTGTTATAAAAAAACCAAACCATCCATGTGCTATGTTCCTGAGGAAAAAAAATTGTGGTTATAAATTTTTCCAGTCAGTACAACATTAAAAAAATCTAATTTAATATCCATTAACCTCATCTAGTTTCTTCATCAAGCCTATAACAATTATTCAAAGTGAAGAATTTAAAAAATACATTAAGTTTCAAATTAAAGGCTTCAAAATGCATTTTAATACAGTTAAATGCAGATAACATTTATAAAGGAAGAATGTACAAATCACATAGGAGATAAAAAATAGTGTTCTCAAACAAAACAACCCTGAAAAGAATCTGGAGACCAAGTTGAATATAAACTCTGGATGCAGCTATGAGTACCTCTTGATAAAAGATATTCCTTTGCTAATGTTAGTAAAGAGGAAGAACTCAATGTTTGGAAGAATATGAAAGACAATACCACAAAGAAGAGAGGATAAATTCCTCTTATGTTCTAAGATACATCATTATCTGCTTCAGTAGTCACATTAAAAGTATCAAGGTTTAATCCAGCCTATTTCATTCTTTTAGAAGTGTGTTACCATAGAATTCTAAAGGAAAAAGATGTGCAGATAGTTTCCTTTCGATGTATTCCTGTGATGTTTGGTTTTTTTAAAAAAAAGAGACTTGTAAATTAGGATATTCTTACACTATTTTAGAGACATGCTTTAAATATCTAAATTAGGAATTTAGGAATTTTAATCAACAAGAGTTTCACTTAGAAATGAGAACACCTTGGACACAAATATCTCTCTAGACTCCCTTGACGATAAAGTAGTTCTCATCTAAATCCGGAAAATATTACAACCATTATCTGTACTAGTAAATTAACCACTACTCAAGCATTTTTCTGGAAATATGATAAAGAACACAGAGAAGATATATATTAAATCTGTGAATTCTTAGGCACTGGTATTTTATACAATGTTAATTTTTTAATAAAACAGAAGTATCTCTTTTTTGTCCTTAGTTAATGAGTAGATTTTCACACAAGCCTTGGGCAAAATTCAGGATTTATCTCATTGCAAAAGGTGATATGACATATTAATAAGAACTACTGGTAATTATTATTGTGAAGTAGTTTAGAGTATTCCTCCAGCATCATATGTGTACACACTTTTGCCCTTTAGCCATGTTACACATGGCCAACATTATGCTACAAAAGCCTGACTTGGAAGCCACAATTGTATTTGGTACCTCACCTCACAAAATGTTTTTAATGAGTGTCTTCAGAAATAGATGTCTGTCATTGTCNTGAGTAGATTTTCACACAAGCCTTGGGCAAAATTCAGGATTTATCTCATTGCAAAAGGTGATATGACATATTAATAAGAACTACTGGTAATTATTATTGTGAAGTAATTTTGAGTATTCCTCCAGCATCATATGTGTACACACTTATGCCCTTTTGCCATGTTACACATAGCCACCATTATGCTACAAAAACCTGACTTGGAAGCCACAATTGCATTTGGTACCTCGCCTCACAAAATGTGCATAAATGTTTTTGATGAGTGTCTTCAGAAAANTTCCAGGATGTTGCTGCACTTCACCTGTGTCAGCCTAGGTGGATCTTCAGATGCTATTGAAGGGTAGAAAACCTATATATGTCTGGATGCCCCAGGAATATTCCTACTATAGAGATGATGGTGGGTAACAAGGAAGGAGATCTTTTGGGAAGAATGTGTTTGACTGGGCAGAATGGCAAACAAAATGTTATACAAGACACTTGGCATTTTATGTCATTTTCTGTCTGCTTAAATTAGAGAGATGAGGAAAGGAGATGACAGAGAAACAGGTGAAGGAGAAGAGACAGAGAAGTATCTTGAGAGTTTCCACTGAGAGAACTGTTCCCAAAAAGAAAGACTACAAACCAGGCCTAGAAAAAAGCTGTCAGTGTGAACATTTTAAGAAAGAGCAGACAAAATATAAAGTACCTGGGGAAGTAGTAAAGACCATCTCTGAGAAAGTTAGAGAGAGAAAAGCTGGTTTGGATTTTTCTTGTAAATATATTTTAAATCATTACTACAACTGTGAAAAGCCATTTTAGGTTTCTGATACCACGTCCATAGGGAGTGGGCTGTGACAAAGACAAGTCAGATAAGAACAGATACTTCCATGTGCCCATCCTCATAGCTACAAGGACAACCTAACAAAGAGGAATATAAGGACTAATTCTATTGTGATGCATCATTGAAAATTTTCAGCAGTGTTCTTGCACAAGTAGTTGCACCTCAGGAAATCACATGTGAAGACTAACTCTTGAGGGGGTTGAAATGGTTACTGACACATAACTGAATCTAATTTTTANATTAAAAAAATCTAATTTAATATCCATTAACCTCATCTAGTTTCTTCATCAAGCCTATAACAATTATTCAAAGTGAAGGATTTAAAAAATACATTAAGTTTCAAATTAAAGGCTTCAATATGCATTTTAATACAGTTAAATGCAGATAACATTTATAAAGGAAGAATGTACAAATCACATAGGAGATAAAAAATAGTGTTCTCAAACAAAACGACCCTGAAAAGAATCTGGAGACCAAGTTGAATATAAACTCTGGATGCAGCTATGAGTACCTCTTGATAAAAGATATTCCTTTGCTAATGTTAGTAAAGAGGAAGAACTCAATGTTTGGAAGAATATGAAAGACAATACCACAAAGAAGAGAGGATAAATTCCTCTTATGTTCTAAGATACATCATTATCTGCTTCAGTAGTCACATAAAAAGTATCAAGGTTTAATCCAGCCTATTTCATTCTTTTAGAAGTGTGTTACCATAGAATTCTAAAGGAAAAAGATGTGCAGATAGTTTCCTTTCGATGTATTCCTGTGATGTTTGGTTTTTTTTTTAAAAAGAGACTTTTAAATTAGGATATTCTTACACTATTTTAGAGACATGCTTTAAATATCTAAATTAGGAATTTAGGAATTTTAATCAACAAGAGTTTCACTTAGAAATGAGAACACCTTGGACACAAATATCTCTCTAGACTCCCTTGACGATAAAGTAGTTCTCATCTAAATCCGGAAAATATTACAACCATTATCTGTACTAGTAAATTAACCACTACTCAAGCATTTTTCTGGAAATATGATAAAGAACACAGAGAAGATATATATTAAATCTGTGAATTCTTAGGCACTGGTATTTTATACAATGTTAATTTTTTAATAAAACAGAAGTATCTCTTTTTTGTCCTTAGTTAATGAGTAGATTTTCACACAAGCCTTGGGCAAAATTCAGGATTTATCTCATTGCAAAAGGTGATATGACATATTAATAAGAACTACTGGTAATTATTATTGTGAAGTAGTTTAGAGTATTCCTCCAGCATCATATGTGTACACACTTTTGCCCTTTAGCCATGTTACACATGGCCAACATTATGCTACAAAAGCCTGACTTGGAAGCCACAATTGTATTTGGTACCTCACCTCACAAAATGTTTTTAATGAGTGTCTTCAGAAATAGATGTCTGTCATTGTCACCTGAGGGAAATGTAGTGAGAAATAAAGGGAATCAAGCTCTATGTGTGTCTTCCTCTTTCAAAATCTCTAACTTGAACTATGACTTGGAGGTATGTAGAGTAAAGAAAGCAACCACATTTTGCAATTTAGACAGAAGATAAAAATATCATAAATGAGATGGAGTGATACATTCTGGGTTGCATCAAGAGGAGTGTGACCAGCAGGTCCAGAGAGGTGATTTTGCCCCTCTACTCGGCACTGATGAGACCCCA
>VZTY01008564.1:14585-37114 GCA_013400935.1 Turnix velox | reverse complement strand
TTGCTCATGAAGGACCAACACAGTTAGTTGTCCTATGGCTGTAGTAGTTTACAGAGATAAATGACAGCCAATACCATTGATCCATTCACAGAGAACTCTGAAAGAATAATTTAAATTACACCAAATATTCTACTCAGAAGGACTGCAATAGGCAAAGAGCTCTATAAGCCTGATAAACATTGCTGACACTAATCTTGGTATCACTTCTATGCCACCATTGCCCTCGCGTCATAGACTTGAAGACCCCAGATCTGAGAGTCAGAGACAGCAAAGCTCAAGAGAACAATGGTGACTCCCTCCTCTGCAAGTAAGTGAAGTTCACTGAAGTGGTTCAAGAGCTTTCAAAGAGCTTTCTTGCATTTGATGTTCAACACCAGCTCCCATGGGTTGTCGCATTTATAGTGCAGTGCCTTCCAATGAGAAATTTAGGGCTTCCATCATGATGCTGAACATCAATCTAGTAGCCACAAGTTGAGGAAAAGTGATGTACTTAATTCACATTGTTTGCGAGTCATCACTGGACATGAAACATCAGAACAACAGAATCCTGAGCATCATAAAATACTGAATTGAGAGGGCAAATATCATAGGCATGGTGGCTGGAAAGTGGCCAAAATCAGTTGAATAGAGATAAGCCCCTTTATAAGGCAACAGCATCCACGATTATATGCCTAGGACTGAAGAGAAAGAAATGAGGTGTATCTGCAAGTGCCTAAGGTACAAAATTGAAAGAAAAAAAAAATGTCCTGAGGGATGTTTTCTGTGAAAAGTCCAGGACCAACAACTTCCACCTGGGATGCTCTCATTCTATTTTGGGCAACAGTAACTAATGTAGCACAGACTAGGTAGAGTTCAGTAGCCCTCATAATGAAAAAAATGTGTTACTGTTGCTATTGTAGAGGTGTCTTGCTTTCCCTCATACCAGTTACTAAGAAGTTAGTGCTCTTATTGGAGGTTTTATTAGGAAAATAAAATACTTCTTTAGATTAAATGTTTGAAGATTCAGACTAAGTGGTTACAAAATCCTTTCTCGTATAATGTTCAATTTTTCTTATTCGAGATACTGGCAAATGCAGCCATTTTAAAATCAAAAATGCAAATACAAATTTTGAAGCCCTAAATGATTGATGAGTTTTTACAGCTTCCAATATCTATTTATCACTGTGTATTGCAAATGATATCATACACACTTATTTCAGTACTTGACCTAGTCTAGCTAGATTTGAATGATTTTCACTTAATATTTAGCAGTGTAAGAGCACAGGTTGACTTGAATTACAATTCATAATTCTGGAACTTGCTTATTCTGCTAAGAAACATGCAAATAAATGCCAGTTTATTGCTGAAGCATTTTATTGGCAACAATAAATAAAATAATGCTTCAAGCTTTATATGAAGTTACAGTTTGGATATGATATATATTTGCTTTCTTTTTTCTAAATTTATGTTGGCATAAATCCTATATCAAATGTAAAGCTTTCTTTAGGGTTCACAGTCCAGCATCTATTTAAGTTAACTCTGGACTTACTTGACACTTAATTGCTGAGGTCAAGTTCTGTGTTGTACACCTATGTAAATTAAAGTGAGATACCATTTCCATAATGGGATAAGCAACATTAATTTCATGGAAGGAGAATCAAGATCATGCCTTGCTGCCATCCTACTATATGTACAAAAGTCCATCTCAGGATCAGGATGAAGCTCTGACCAATCTGATCTAGATCATTATGTCTCTGCTTACTGCAGGGGGTTGGATCAGATGACCTTTGAAGATTTCTTCCAACTCTGATCCTATGATCAGAGTAACAAGCAGCTACAAAAACTTGTGTGCCTATATATGCATATGAATATATATGCATACAACACTTAAACCCCTGCAAAAGTAGGTTTAATACAGAATTTTTTGTAAAATTATTTAAAACTGTAACCCTAATCATGTTTCAGCTCAACTAATTTGAGAGAAAGGCCCAAAACTCTCAGTTTTATTGTTAAAGAGAGAGTTTTATGATTATAAGAGAGAAAAAATATTGATAAGAATACATAAATGAAATGGAATTATGTGTGTGGAGTAAGGCTTTAACTTAACAAATTTTCTTCCAACTTAATTTTTCTTTGCAATAGAAATTAACTACTGTAGTTTAAGATAGTTGTTTATCTTCTGATGTTCTTAGATTTACATGCTGTTTATATGGGGGTTTTTTGTGTTTGGTTTTGATTAGAATTAAACTGTTACAATAAGAAATCAAATTATATCTGCATAAAGTTTAATAATAATAAAAGCCATGTGATGAATTTATTTTTAAAATTATGCAAAAATGACATTCAGTCCTTTTCTTTCCATTCATAATTTCTCCAGATTCAAGACTAATTTGGATTAATTCAATTTTAAAAGAATAAAAGGAGGTATCCTGTGAATTTCAATAAATTCTTGACTGATATTTATTACACTACAGATATTTTCATGCAATACATGATTGCTTTCTTTATTTTACACTTGTGCTTTCTCCAAAGTTAGAATTGAATTGTCTTTAAATAAATCGAAATTATGGATTAAGAGCAATGTACACGTCACAAATATTTTGGTTCTATAGCACAACTTAAAATATTATTTTGAATTTTCATTGGCCATTTAAGAACAGCACATGTAACAAACCGCTCTTGCTAAGCTGCTAATTTTTAATTAGCATGGCCTCCAAAATGGGGATTTTAACAAGAATTTTCTTTAACCTTGGTTTCTCCAGGCTAAACAACCCAGTTACCTTAGACAATTCACATTAAGATTTATCTTCCAAACTCCTCACCAAATCTGTTGCCCTTCTCTGAACTTAGTCCAGAATCTCAATGTAATTCCAGTAATAATGGGCCCAAAGCTGAACATGGTAATCCAGGTGAGGCCTTACTGGTATCAAGTATAGAAAGAGTGCATTTGTATTGTTCATACCATTACATGAGGTCAGATCACTCCAACTGCAAGACTTCAACTTTGCTTTATCCAGCTTCATGTGGTTTTCTTCATACCTTTACTCTCTATTTGACTTAGTTCACAGACTTGCTGAGTGGGCACTCTGTCCCATCCTTTATATCACTAATAAGTACAACAAAGAGTAGTGTCTTCCACATATTAATATGTGAAGGGCACTGCTTGCTACAAATAGACAGCTGGGCTTTGTGCCAATGATCTAATCCATGTAATCTCACAGTCAAGTCACTCTTCCATCCACCATAGTGTCCACTTACCCAATGTCTTGAATTTGTCTATAAAAGTACTATGGGAGACCTTGTTGATGGTCTTGTTAGAGAAGAAATACACAACATTAACTACTCCGTCCCTGTCCATACAACTAGTCATCTCACTAAAACAAACTACTAGATTATCCAGACACAATGAGCTTTTGATAAATCCAGTTGCCTATTCTCAGCTTCTTGTTCTTACTGTGCTTGGAGGTACAATCAATGTAGTGAGTGAGAGATGATAAGCAGTACCAATTCTATGCAAAGATACTTTCTTCTACACTAATGCATAATAACATTTTTAAAACAATAATTTTCACTTCTTTTTCAGTAGAGATGAGTAAATGATCTATCATATATTTAACATTCACCATGTAATTTGTGATGTGTATTTATGTTCAGAAAGTTAAATAGTCTAATCATATCTACATTCTCAATGTACAATTGAATTATATTAAATTAATAGTATTTGGTTAATTAATATTTGCATCACTCCACACATATCCATATAACCTGGGTGTGTAGCTCAGCTGGGAGAGCATCAGACTCCTAATCCGAGGGTCAAGGGTTCAAGTCCCTGTCCAGGTATGAAGCTTGCAAGAGTTGGGATGATGGTTGGACCTGATGATCTGAAAGGTCCCTTCCAACCTAGATGACTATGACTATGACTTTTCACATCAGATATTAACTGTCATTCTCTGCTGGCTTTTACAGAGCCACATGAGGATTCTGGATTTATCCTGCTTCCAGCACACTAAACATGTATCTTCTGAAAGTAATCCAGGTCTTCTTCAGCCTTTCCTTCTGTATTGAGCTTGTCTTGAGTTTTGACATGGGAACTCATTAACTGTACTTGACATTTTCTAGGAGAATATTCCTCTTTGCCACATACGATGGAATCACAGTTCACTTATTTGCATTAGGTAAATGTTATGTGTGGGATTTACTATATTAGCATTGTAATGATACACATTTTGTAACCTGTTTCGGCCTTTCTTCTTCTGCATAGCCGCAGGGTAGAAAACTTGGCTTCCAGGAAGAGAATTTTCTTCTTTACTTCATGAGACCAGACTTTCTGCCCTAAGATTTTTGTCTTAATGAATTTATTTTGCATTATTATTTCCTGAATTATTCATAATGCCTCAAAATAATTATCAAAATAATTGCCTTCAAAGTAACTAGGAGACATAGCTGCTACACTATTAAATTTGAGATGCTGTAAATTGATGGTTGAAGTCTAACCTCAAGTGTACATTTGCCTAATTACTAGAGAGTTAACACCAGGAATTTGCCCTCATGGCAGTCTGTTCCTTAGCATGGCACAGTTCGGTTTTTTTTCAGGATACTCTGGGGAAGTGTCAGAGAAGCTGTATTTGTTATGCCTGTTTTAACAGATACCAAATTCTCATGAGCATAATGAAAAAAAATTGTGGAAATTTGTTGTGTCCTTCCATTATAAGTAACAAATAGCTGTCAAAACAGCTATGATTTTGTAAGTGTGAGAGGAAGGAATAAATTGAAGGAATTATTCATAAATTACAAAGGTAAGCGCTACAGATGATTTTTTGCAGAATATATCTTTCTTTTTAAACATCTTTGTTTCCTATTGAGAACTTTTAAAATTCATTCATGAGAATAATTAAAGGTACCAACTGCTTAGAGCCCATTTTTTTTTCCCTTGGTAGAAGTAGGTATTTTTCTGTCTATTGCAGAAAACTAAATTTGCTAATCTCACAAGTTGTTTCCATTCTTGCAACTTAATCTTCCTTTTTCAAGGAAAATTTGAGATCATGATTGACCATTTCCCTGATTTCTCTCCAATAATCAGAAAAGCCTGAATTTATTTCCTCCCCCTGCACTTTTCATATGTTACACATATAATAACAGTAATAAAGCAAAGAAAACTTCTAAGGGAAATACTATTAGTTGCATAAAGCCAGGCAGGAGAAAGTAGTTATGTAAGGATTGATTAAAGATGTCTTTGTACAGTCAAAGCTTATTTCAAACAATTTCTGTTAGAGTGGTGAAAAAGAAGAATAGCATACTCTACTGCCTATGGATTTTTTTCTGAAAATAAGACAAACTGAGGAGAGGAAGCATAAAAAAAAAGTCAAGAAAATGAAAGACTGAATGGCTAATCACAGTTCTCTAAAAAAAAAATCTTGTGTGGTTTACCCTGAGCCATTGAAGAAGTTATATATTAAGGTGTCTATCAATACTGTCACGATAAAGACAGGTAGGACAGGGAAGAAGATATAATTAGTTTCAAAAGCGTGAGGAGTGTGATTTTTTTTTTTTTTTGCCCAGCATGTTTACTACAAAAAAAGTTATTTCCATTTTACTTGTTTATGTTTTCCTTACTGTAATGAAATGGATACTATGAAAGCATCTGGATAATTTGACTATCCTTACGGATATTGTGCTTTGCCCATTTTAAAATAAATAAATAAATAAAATCATTGAACTCTACTGTGATCAAACTTTCAAGCATAAGAAGTAAGGACAGCAGAAAGAGAAATCATCCTTCTCACGAAAGGGAAAAGAAGAAATTAGCTTCAAAGATTACTCAGGACCCTGTCCTATAGTGTTCAACTCTACAGCATGAGGTAAAATCCACTGGGTACTTTAAGTGATAAAAGATAATCTCCTAAAGTAATTCAGCACTTCAGTAACTTCTCCAGGTTATGTGTTTTTTCCTCTTGAAGCTATTAAAAGAAAATAAAGGCTAAACATGGAATATCTTTTAGTTTGGACTCTATTTCTTCAGAATTTTTGAAGACTTACCCTACCTTAAATAAATCTAATCTTCAGAAATCAATTAATAGAAGTATTAAGGAGAAAATAGAGCAAATTAATTAATTGTGTATATTAAAATAAGTACTTTTTTAAAGAAGACATAGGTACAGTGAGAAATAATTGGACAGCACTGATTTTTATTTTTTAAGGATTTTAAGACCACCTTAAAGACTGACTCAAATTACAGAAAGATTTCTATGGAGCAAAAAAGCAAAAAATAAGAAGTACTGAAAAGAGGAGAAGATCTAATATTATCTTCTGAGTTTCTGCCTTACCTTTTAGATGAAAAATGCTGGTTTTGTGTTCAGAATCTTATCTTGATTTCAGGTGAAACTCTGCATCTTGAAAAAAATCCCGAACAAAACTCAAGAAATACTTATCAAGCATGCTATTTGTCAGTTTAAATATATCTATATACATAGAGAATAGGGGGGTTTAGCACCTCATTTTTTACTTAAATAGAAAGAAACAACTTCACTCAAAGGCTCCATGTTTTCCTTCAGAGCATCCAAAATATACCAGAACTATAACAACCACATCAATATTTAAAACAGTCAGAGGGGGAAATCAATAGTCTGCTACACTGTCACCAGGGCGTAAAATATAAGAAGAGGAAAATTCAGTATATATCATAAAAGAATCTACCATAACCTTTCTTAAAGATTTTTTTCTAGTCACATGAATATTCTAGTGTACCGCTAATGAGTTTTTCCAAGGAAAACCAGAGACAGGCATAGCTTCTCCCTAGAAGAAACAATAGCAAACTTTGAATCAACTGGAAAAAGATAGTTTGAGTTCTCAGAGAAAATTCAAGGTTAACTGTGCACTTCTGAAAAAAAAAATTGTGTAACCATTCTCAGAACTGCAGCTAAAACCTTAGTAACAAAGAGGGGATTGGAAACTGAGTTAAGCATCAAAGAAAATATCAAAAACATACAGAAAGATTTTCAGTACATGTCTAAAATAGCTTTTCTGCTGAGAGAATCACAAATGTCATGAAAACCAGTAAGGAATTGTTCCTAATGAATTAGCTGTCAATGCAAGAAGCAGGGGTCACTCAGGTAAATAGTCAGGCAGTAACTCAAAACTAACAGCAAGAGCATTTTTCCCCAGGCACCACACAGGTAATATCATAAGATATAAAAGGTAAAGGCATAAATATTTTCAAAAAGGACAAGAAAACTTTATTAATGACTCATACGTAAGTTTCCCTAAAACATTTTAATCATCCTTTTCTTTCCATTTTCTACAAAAAATGAGAATTCTACAATTTTTCTTCTGATTTATTTGAGATGTATGTTAGATAATTGACACTGAGTTGTGACAGAAATTGGACTGATTTGCAAGAAAAAAAAGAAGAAACAATTTAGTCTGCTTTTGGTTGTGATCCATTCATTCCTGATCCAGAATCCAGTTCCTGTCCATCTCTAATTCCAATCTTGGACTCTTCCAGTGCCTGTTGGTAGACACAGTTGTCATCCTGGGTGCTCAGTATAGTTTTGTATATGTAGTATATATTTTCATTATTAATTTATTTGAAGTTCTTTAGTTTCTTCTAAGCTCATAAGTGTCTTTCCCTCCACATCTTGGAAAAAGAGGCAGGGGAGAGTATCTGTTCATTTCAGTGGCCAGTTGTGCCTAAACCACAACAGATATTTTAAGCTTTTGATCTGAGGAATGCCATACTTTGTAAAGTAAAACATCTGAAAAGAAATAGTTTGTTTGAATGGGTCTGCAATAGCAGACCACACCATTGCTTGGGTTAATAAATTACAATTATCCTGCTTTCCATAGATGTATGCCAGTTTAAACCAGAAGATACATCTCATGGAGAAGCAAGACTCTGATAGCTTTGGGAATCCTAAAATCATAATTCAGGAGAAGAAAACTGATACTTTTTCAAGTTTTTTAATTGCCAGGGAGCAGTAAAGCAGGGCTACTGACAAGGCCAGAGGTAAAATAGAGTTTCTGAGCATGGAGGACTGGGCCAGGGAGTTATACCATGTGGAGTTACTCTGTGCAGGTCTAACAGTGCCCACACAGATTTGAAGTTAAATAGCTATTTAATTTCCACTATTTCATGTGAGACCAAGACCTGCTGCCATGCTGAATGACCAGTTCTTAACCTTTAGTAGCTTTAGGAGTATACCCATTAATACATTCTGCAATATGCAGCACACAGGATCCCTTGGGATCTCTACCTGGAGGTAGAGGGAGGGCTGCTTTGGAAGAGGATAAGAGGCACCAGGTGGTGTGAATCCCTCTCCTCACCACAGAGGACAAGATGTCAACAGAATAGGGACGGATTTTAAACCCCATAGTGCTAAATTTCTTGTGAAAAGTTTGTGAATTTGTTTTGACTCTCCTGTCTCAGAAGAAGCAATTAGCATTTTGGCAAATCACTTCAGTGGTATAACCTCTGATGTATGGCTTCCTGGAGCTAAATGAATTAGCACCATTTGCAGCGCTTTCCTACATCACTGCTGGTCCCCTGAAATACACCATGCACACCCTGACAGGATTCTCTCCATAGTAAAAATGAAACCAGTTCAGAAACCCATTCAACCGCTCACTTTATTTCATTATATTTTAATTAATTCTTTTGAAAACTCCTATGAGAAAAACCTCTGAACATTTTCAGCTCTGAGTTTAAGGCTAAAATTAAAGCAATGAATCAAGCTGTGGGAAGCTTGAAGCTAATATTCTAAACCTATGTGCCACACAACACAAACTGGAAGCTGTGCACATTTATTTTGAACATTGACATGTTTTTCCCCAAAATTGTGACTTGTTTCTGGTTATGGTAAGAATATAGTCCAGTTTTCAACTACAAGCTGAGCATTTCCTTACTCTTTAATGTTACTATCATAAACATCACCAAAATTTGTCATCAGTGTTAAAAGTCTGCAACAATAAATCCTTATGTTTAGGATTTTAAAAACTTGTTTTGCACATACATTTGATTAATGATAAAAACACTCTCTGTCTTTTTGCCATACAATATCAAAAACTGTCATAAGAATACAGTGTCAGAGTAAACATATATTCTTCATTTTTGTTACTTCCTACTAGTTTACAACAGACACACAATGGTAATTTCACTCATTTTCATGAGTATTATTTTTGCAGTTCAGTGATTTGAATCACCATAAGTTTGAATCACCTGAGACACCTGTAACCAAACATGTGATTTGTTCCACAGTTTGTAATGGAGGGAGTTTTTCCTATTCTTAGGCTTGTATTCCAATATACAAGGCCAGGAAATGCAGAACAGTAAGTAGCCTCATTAGCTCTGATATCAAAGACAATAAGAATTGTTATCATTTAGTAAAGGCCAGGCTGGATCCTACACTGAAATGCAAAATAAACAGGCATTAAACCACATCAGTAAAATTGTCTGTGACTACAGTCCGATGGGAAGCTCTCTGACAATGTTTAACCTTGTATTTTTGTGGAAATTTATCATTTACCTCACATGACAGAGGACAAAAACTAAATCACGCTTTAATTTTCAACACAAAATTACACATTTCTGAAGTATTCTCCTTTATGTATTTTTGATCCTAATTGCACTGTGTTTTTTCTTGACTATTCAAAAGTTGGAAGAGGAATGTTTCATTTAAAATAACAAACCTCATGTATGAGAATTTTCTCAGTGAAGCCATTTGAATCTCTTGTTTGTGCCTCGGAGAGGCAAATGCTTCTAGATAATTGTGACAACTGAGAAAAAGCATGAGAAGTGAATAAATAATTGGGCACTGGTGGGTGCAACTGAAGAGGGGCTAAAGAGAGGTCATGTCAGGGAGCAGTTAGTTAGAAAGAGGAATAAAGACACTAAGTTCAAATAGAAAAACTTTTGTGTAAGACTAACAAGAATGAGCAAGGAAACATACACTCTTTTTTGATTAATATAGTGTTGTTTTATCAGTTTTGCTTTTTTGTGTTTTGACAGGTAAATATTTGGCTTTGAAGATGGTCTCCCAAGTCACTATAGTTTTAACATCTCTGCAAACAGAAAATCTAAAAGGCAGCCAAACAGGTTTGTATGCAAAGATGTGATACAATTTGCTAAAGAGTTCTATTTTCACTTGCAGGCAGCTGAAAAAGAGGGATGTCATGCAGAGTCAGACACGGGGATGGACATTAGGAAACTAACCAACAGCAATTTTCTCAAGAACTTAGTGGGCATTTTTTAGAAGGTGATATATGAAATTGTGGGTTTTTTTCAAATAATCAGAGATTGTTAGACTTCCTGTTTCTTTTTTCCATAGTGCTTTAGTAATTTTTCACTGTTGATTATTGCTGGTTTTATTCACATTAATATTTAAACAGGAACATAACTGTTTCAAGATTAAATTCATAAAATAACACCACAAAATTAAAAATTAATTATTAATTCACAATTTCTTTAGACTACTTATTTGAAAGAGATAAATTAAGGGCAGGCATAATAGCATTTTTTAATCTTTTTAAAGTGTATTAACCTCTTCTAAGAAACTGTCAATACCAGAGACAGTGATGGGTTGGAACTAGATGATCTTTAAGGTCCCTTCTAACCCAAACTATTCTATCATTCTATGATAGATTAAATAGTGGTTACTGGAATGTAGATTTTAAGGGACATTTGGTTTGTCTTGATTTTAATAATGACTTGTGAGAAGGTAAAAGAAAGTAACATTATTAAATCTTATTTCTCATTCAGGCTTACAACTCAGCACCTCAGAATGGAAAAAAGCCAGCCTAGCAAAAAAAGAACCTCATGCACATGACTGAGAATTAAACATTGCATTAGATTTCCCACTTACATGACAATTTTGAGAAAAAAGTAGAAATCTCAGAAAATAATTGAAACTCCAGGAAATTTGCACTGCACCTGGTAGACTCCATGAATCAGCTGGAGAGATAATACTCAAAATCTTCCTCCTGGGAGGGGGCAAGAAATAGTGGAAAAGGAGACACAAAAGCTAAAGGTAGTTGCAAACTTAGTAGTATTAAAATACCGCTAAGCTGGTGCTTTCATTCCAAACAGAAGAAAGAGAGTTCAAAGAAGGCTTCATAATTTACCACTTTCTGTTGATATTTCTCGCTGTTCATAGCTGTCTGCTGACAGTGTACTGACTTGTCAATACTTATCAGTCACATGGAGGTCAGTAACCCCTGAAGGCATATCCTGGCCTCCCTGCCAATCATCCTTGCAAAAATTACACCATATCAGAGGATGCCGTTCAAAAATAATATAGACACTTCTCAAATAGAAACCAGGAAATGCTTTTTATGAAAAGATGTCATTTAAAAGAGAAATCACATAAAATGTCATATTTGATAGACAGGTCTTCACTTTTTCATCTGCCAGAGCTCTGTCAACAAAATAATTTCTGGAGATCTGTTAAGGTAGCCAGCCAACTGTGGTGCCAAAAAATTTCTAGAACCCTAAGCAAATATTTAATCTAAATAAATTCTGAATTAATAATTTATTTTTTGTTTCATGTTATTATTTTTATACTTCTACGTATTTTACTTTTTCAAAGACCAAACAGTTATATCATTGTGGAAGATTCCAGAGAAGGAGAGTAGAAGAGGTGATCCAGATGAGCAGAGATTCCCCTTTGGCCTGTGAAGAGACTAAGGAGAAGCAGGTATTTATTTGCAGCCCATGGAAAGCATGATGCTGGTGCAATATCTACATTGCTGACCATGGAGCACACCACATTGGAGCAGATGATATTTCTCAGGGAAATTGTATCCTATGTAGAGCTGGGGAAAGGTATGAAGAGGAAGGAATAGGAGACAAAAACTATAATGACTTTACCACAAAACTCCCATTACTCATCCCCATTCGACTGCTGAAGAGCAGAAGATAGAGGAGCTGGGAACAAGGAACTGAAATTGAGACTGGGATGAGGGAGGAAGTAAACTGCTTGAAAAGAACTCTGTGGTAAAAGATGTTTGCATTCTGGAAGAAAACAGGATGCCCATGAATCAGCAATGTGCACTTGTGACCAAGAAGATCAATGGCATCCTAGGATACATAGAGAAAAGTGTTCCAAGCAGACTGAGGTCTGTATATGGACTATTGTGTCCAGTTCTTGGCTTTCCAATTCAAGGTCAGGTAAGTGCTGGAAAGGGTGCACCAAAGGGCTACAAAGATGATTAGGGGATTGGAACATACCTGTTATGAAGAAAGGCAGAGGGACCTAGGTTTTTTAGTCTTAAAAAAAACAAAAAAAAAACAAGAATGAGGAGGGATCTTATCAGTGCTTTTAGCTATTTAAAGAGTTAAGTGTCAGGAGGATGGGGCCAGGCTTTCTTTAGTGTTGCCCAGTGACAGTGCAAGGGGTAATTTGAACTTGAATGTAGAAAGTTCCATCCAAACATGATGGAGACCTTTACTTTGAGTGTAGCAGAGCATTGGTATAGGCTACCCAGAGATGTAGTGAAGTTTCCTTCTCTAGAGACACTCAAATTCTGCCTGGATGCAATCCAGTGTACCCACCTCTAGGTGAAGCTGTTGTGGCAGGGGGCTCGATGATCTCCAGAAGTCCCTTCCGACACCTGTAACTCCGTGATTTTCTGAAAGGCATTTTATTTATTTTTCTATTTGTTTGTTTCTTACTATCCAAATCTATTGTAATTGCCAATAAATAACTCTGTTTTTTCCAAGTTGAGTCTTTTTTGTCTGTGGTGGTAACAGGTGAGCGAGATCCCTCTCTTTTATCTGCCCACAAGCTTTTCCATCTAATTTCTCCTCCTGTTCTGCTAAGGACAGGAAAAAGACACTAATTAGCTGGTTGAGCATTTGACAGCTGGCCAAGACCACTCAAGCAACCACACTTCATAGTCAGAACACAGTTCCTACATTTGTCATTTATCACCCCTGCTCCCTATATTGGTGCTGTGGACAGTGACTGTGCTTTCCTTCTGCCTTTACCCTTCTAAAGGATAGCAAGGACAGTGTCCTCTTCAAGTTCTTTCAAAAATACCTTTGGTAAATCAAGTAATTGTGATTACCAGTAAACAGATCAGGAAATAGGATCTGTATGAATAAATAGTGTCCTCCACATGTAACACATTTATGCATTTGTAGACTTCTGTTTAATGCATTCAGTGTAGATTATCTGACCTAAAGAGGCAATAAGANCATGTAACACATTTGTAGACTTCTGTTTAATGCATTCAGTGTAGAATATCTGACCCTAAAGAGGCAGATAATTTTAAAATTTGACTTCTGTGGAAAAGATTAATCTTACCTAGTTCAGAACCTGCTTCACTTGGTTAAATGAATCTCTAAGAAGAGAAAATATTTTTCATTTTTTACACAACGTGAAAATGTTCAGAGATTGCAGTTACTACCTTTCTTTTTCTTTAGAAACTGGCAGAGAATACAAAGAAGTTTCAATTAATCTAATTACAATACTTTTTATTTTAAGAAGTGATTAAGATATCAGTTTCAACAGCATTTAAAATTAAAAAAAACCTGCTTCAGCTTTCTTTCTGTGCCCTGCAAACAGTGATATTTGATTGAAATCATTAGTGTTGTATAAAATGTAAAAGATTAGACCCATACATAAGCCTAGTATTTTTCTGATAATTAATATTTTTTTTACTAATACATAATTGTGTGGCAGACTTAAAAAAAAAATAAACAACCAGAGTTCTTTGAATACTTATGCAGATATTGAAAAAGCAAGATCTTCATCCACTTTTCTAAGAAATCTTGAACTTATGGAACCTAAGGGACTTGGCAGCCTTACTCTCAACAGGTGTTCAGTTTCTTTTAGATTATCATCTGATACTCAAGCCAAAAAGTGTTGTATGAGAAGCTAAATTTCAAAATCTGAGTCAAGTGTCATCCAAGCAAGTCTTTCCTCAGTAAGCATCAACTAAAGAAGAATAAAGTGGATAAACACTTCACATGCATAGCTGCCACCTTTTCAGATTTCCCTCCCTAATACTTTAGGATCTGCCTTGACGTGGTTTGTTAATTTTATTGCAGTGTTTTTAAAAGCACTAAAATTAGTGCTAATAAATACAAAATTTGCTGAGAACTGGGATTTTGTTGCGGCCAGTTGCTATTTCTTAAAGGTTAATAAGAAATTAATAACCTTTTACCAAAGATGGCTGTAATTAGTAAACATACATTACCTAATAATTTAGACTATTATTTCAATAATTTCTTCCCAATTCATACAATGTTTCCTCCATACATTCCTCTGCCCCTAACTGTCTTGGAAAAGCTAAAATCTATTATCAATATTAATTTAGGATATCCAGCAAACAAACAAAATTTTTAATGTAAAAAACAGTACCATTCTATTTAATTCAGTCATATTTCAGAAGATCAAGGAATAACATTAGTGTTACAAGCTCTGCCTTTGTAATTGAAGGAAATGTAATTGATGGAAATACTGAACATACCTTTGGTCAAATGAAGGATAAATAGAAGAAAAATAAGGGGAAGGAAGCTGAAACAGCTTTTCTCAGTATCATTTGTGTTTTCTTAGGAGTTCTGTTATTTAAATACTAACAAAACCATATGGCTTCAAGATCTTACCAGAAATGTTTCAGGCTAAATTTTAAACAATGTAAGAGACAAGCTGGCTAGTATTATTGCCAGATCACCTTAAAAATATAAGAATATTGCCATTACAAAAAAATACATTGGAAGGCTACAGTCCAAAAAGCACAAAAAAAGAACCCCAAACCAAAAGTTGAGAGAATTCTGAGTTAACATGTAATTTTTTTATTTTCTGAATTTAACATTAGTATTATGTAAAAATCAAGATGGATTTTGTCTTCTATGCTTAAATGTTAAATAGATGGCAAAAAAAATTAGCTGAGAGCATTTGAAATTAATTAATTAATTAATTAGAAATTAGTATTTCACAAAATTATTCTACTTTTCTTCTGAAAAGTATTTCAAACATCTTGTTTTTTTGGTTATTGCTCCCAATTGTGGTTACTTGCTCACTTTGGAAACAAAATACTTTAACAATTTTTTATAAAATTTTGGTGGTTTTGATTTTTGTGTTTTAATGTGCATACTGTAGAAATTTTTCAAGAAGTGATGTATTTTCCAACTTCAAATACTATAGAAACTTTGAGTAAATGACATTTTGGAAATCTCTGGCTTTCACATTGCAAGTATGTTTTGAATTTACAGAGCAAAATCTGATAGATTTGGCCAAGGACTGATTGCTCTNCTCCAGAATCAACAGTTACATTAGCTGGTCATTGTGTTTTTTCATGAAGATGCTGTTAAAACTATTCATAAAAAAATGCATTAAAATAATGCTGTTCATGAGTTCAAAGTATTTATCATTCTAATATGTGGAATTTTATCTTCTCTTCATAAGTTTGGAAAAGGGAATTAAAGCAAAATAAACACCAAACTCTTACACTTACTGCCATTTAATTGGTTATGAATAGCCATTTTATATGTCCTCTGAAATGTTAGTTACTTATGAAGAGAAAATTCCACATTTTAATGCATTTTTTAATGAACAGTTTTAACAGCATCTTCATGAAAAAACACAATGACCAGCTAATGTAACTGTTGATTCTGGAGAGGTGAAGAAGCTAAATATGCTGATGTATTTGTCATTGAATAGGATAAATCAACTTATCAGACTTCATGATAGGATTGCTTCCCTCTCAGCACTAGATATTTTCAGAGATCCTTGACTCTGAATCAAAACAAATTTTAATGCCAGTTACAGGGTCAAATTCAGCTCTTCAACTATCTATTCACTGAAACAAGTCATGTAGGAGCAGTAATTTTTCTAGTGTTTAATGAAAATCCCTTAATTTCAGAATATATCCTTTGTAATCAAGCTAACTTCAGAATAGTGCCTTCCACGTAGATCATCAGACATTACACTTCAGACTACTTTGTATTAATGAGCTGCAATGTTTGTCTATTGCTATGGACTCACTGCAAAGGTTAATTCAGTATTCACATATTTCCAAATATGTTACACTTACATCCATAATCATACATATTAACCTGTGAAGCTGACCCAGAGAATACAAATTTTTCTAATGTCTACTTATTTTCTTATAGTTTGGGTAATATTACTCGGACTTTATCTAATCTGACTGGAGAGAACAAGATTCTGAGGTCTGTAGAGCAGCTTGTCTTTGTGTACTAAGCTTTTTTCATGTATAAAGCTATGTACAATTACTATGTAATTGAATTTTATCTTTTTAATAAATTAAACAAAAAGGAAAAAAATTTTTTCTCTTGATATTAGTTAGTAAACTTGGTTATGACAACAGCAAATATAAACCTCTCATTACAGCTATGTTTAGTTTTCATGCTAAATCTGACCTTAAGTTGAGTTGCTGTTTTCATGATACAGATACCAGGATTCTTTTTCGTTTCTCTGCCACACAAACTGGCATTGTTCTTTTATCATGAGTCTGTTCTTTTAAAATCTGTTTCACTGTAACTTCCTGTTTTGTTTTTTTTTTGTTTGTTTGTTTGTTTCTAAAATGACTTGTGAGCATTTAGTTGATTTGCTAGGAGACATACAGCTGCATACAGCCTTCACACCTGAGGTGCAGTTCTGAAAGTATGTGAACTGTTCCAGCTTCACTGCCATACCAAGGGAAAGCACCCAAGTTTTGCTATAACAGCGGTAAAGGCCATCTAAGTATTGTTATCTAGGTTTTCTGTTGTAGTTCCAAATTGCAAAAATCTCCAATAGGACTAGCTGCCAAAAGGTCTTTCAAGAAGTAACAAATGAAGCATGAAACACAAGTTCTGAAACATTGTTTTTCCATACATTACAGCATTGACTTCTCCATCATCAAAAGGGGGACTGAAATGGAATTAAATTTTCTACTACAGGAAAAAAAAAAAAGAAGAACCCAACCTAGTTACTGATTATTAAATATTAATTATTATCTGCTTCTGTAATATGTTCTTATATGAGTGCAAATTCAGAAAAGGTTAACTGAGAGAAAACTGTGATGCTGTGAAAACTTACATCTTGTGAGGTAAAGGCCAGGAAAATATAACTCTGTGTTCATGTAATTACAGAATGACGTTTTCTGAAGTTTTCTGTTTGAGATAAAACAGAATTAATTTTCTGGTCTGTAACTTCACTTTTCAGTTTAGGCTTCTTCTAACTGACTGAACTTTGAAAATAAAAGCATATTGTTCAGAAGCTATTTGCTCTCAGAAATGTAAGACCTGATTATACAAAAGAATGGTATGCAAGAAGCCTTAGTTTGTTTATAACAACCAAGATCAGCTGAATTTGGTATTTGCCCTGCTGTAGGGTTAGAAGCAGAAAGGCAAAGAGGGGTCCCACCTGAAAGGAGGAGCAAATGGGACAGGTGATCCAGGATTATTCCATCCCATCTGCTCCATGCTCGGCATAGAAGAGGAGAGATGAATTAAAGGGTCAGTTTTCTTTCTTCAACTGCAGACACCGATAGAGGATCTTGTCTGTTTGTCTGCCTGTTTTCTCGATCTAAGCTCTTCTGACTCCACATCTGGAATCCAGCCCCCAACTGCTGCTGACTCCAGTCTAGGACTTTACAGCTGGTTGTTATCCGGGGATCTTGATACAGTTTTGTATATTGTATACCCTTTCTTTAATCTTTCCTTTTTATTTTATTATTATTTATTATTTAATTATATATTAAAGTTGTTAGCATTTTTCTGAACTCATGAATTTCATTATTCCTTCCTCTCCTCTCCCTGAAGAAGGAGTTGGGGCCATCTGTCAGTTGGGGTATCCTGTGAGGTGAAATCCTCAACACGGAAGTATTCCTTTTAAAAAAATATACCAGAACATGTAACAGCTTGTAGGACAGAATATAAGATTTAACTGACTGCCAGTAAGTTCTCCTACTGGCAGTCTCAAGAGACAGTGAAGTTTAGAAACTCCATTATCAAATTCATACCTAATAGATAAAGCAAAACATTGAATGACATAAAGATAATCTGCTTTAGAATTTTGTTACTACAAACTTGATGAACAACAGGATGTGGTAAATATGCTGTTAAGACTTACAAACTTACTATGTGAAAGCATCTAGGGCAATTTTCAGGAAAGCCAGAACTAAGAAATAAGGCTTTTATACAAATTTGAGAATTTACCTCATTTTCAATATACTCATTCTTCTGCTGAGTTATATTAACAAATCAATGAAAATTTTATTCTGTACATATCTACTCAGATAGATGATAGAGTTTTCATCATTTTTCAGTAGACTTGACCACTAGATCTATTCTTATGAAATTACTGGGACTCTATTTTGTAATTAATTTCAGTCTAAAATTCAGCACTTTCAAACCTGCATATCCTGAAATTGAAATACCAAGGATCAGTACTGAAGTACCAAGGATCAGTATTGAAGTACCAAGGATCAGTACTGGGACCAGTGCTATTTAACATCTTCGTAGGAGATATGGACAGTGGGATCGAGTGCACCCTCAGCAAATTTGCAGATGACACCAAGCTGTGTGGTGCAGTTGATACACCTGAAGGATGGGATGCCATCCAGAGGGACCTTGACAGGCTTGAGAGGTGGGCCCAAGCCAACCTCATGAAGTTCAACAAGGCCAAGTGCAAGGTCCTGCACCTGGGTCAAAGCAATCCCAAGCACAGATACAGGCTGGGTGGAGAGTGGCTTGAGTGCAGCTCCGTAGAGAAAGACTTGGGTGTGTCAGTTGATGACAAACTCAACATGAGCAACCAGTGTGCACTCGCAGCCAAGAAGGCCAACCAATTCCTGGGTTGCATCAAGAGGAGTGTGACCAGCAGGTCCAGAGAGGGGATTTTACCCCTCTACTCAGCACTGGTGAGACCCCACCTGGAGTTACTGTGTCCAGTTCTGGAGCCCTCAACACAGGAAGGACATTGAGCTGTTGGAGAGGGTCCAGAGAAGGGCCACGAAGATGATCAAAGGGTTGGAGCAACTGCCCTATGAGGACAGGCTGAAGGAGTTGGGGTTGTTCAGCCTGGAGAAGGCTCAGAGGGGACCTCATAGTGACTTATCAATACCTGAGGGGGTCCTACAGAAACGCAGGGGAAGGAATTTTTAACATAATATCGGATGGGAGGACTAGGAACAATGGATATAAATTGGAGGGGTATAGATTTATACTAGACATAAGAAAGAAATTCTTTACAGTGAGGGTGGTGAAGCACTGGAACAGGTTGCCCAGGGAGGTTGTGGATGCCCCCTCTCTGGAGGTGTTCAAGACCAGGCTGGACAGGGCACTGGGCGGCCTGGTCTAGTGGGAGGTGTCCCTGCCTATGGCAGGGGGGTTGGAACCCGATGATCTTTAAGGTCCCTTCCAACCCAAACTATTCTATGATTATATGATTCTATGATTCTAAATGTGTTCAGAGACACTTAATAAGAAACCTATTCCGATTGTGTTGCCTGATATTTGAATTTATAGGGATTTTTGTAACAAACCAGATATACTCAGTCTGAATGATAAAACATCTAAAAAATGTTAAAAGAAAACATTTCAAAAGGGCATTTTACTAGAAATACATTCAATATCAATGGCTTCCACATGATGTCACTAAATGGATTTTGTTATTTGAATGTAGATCAAATTGCTCACTGTGCTGCCAGGATGCAAACATGAGTACTAGTCACTGAATACTGGCTGCAGTGGTAACAGCAAAAGCAGCACAACATCCATGGCAATATTTTTGCACTCACTTGGTAACATGCTGTGACCATAACCATTCATCAGAGCCCTAATAAAGAGGTAATTAACTGAGCCATGCTTTTCTGAGTGAATCCATTTTTATTAGAGTTATGCATAAAATTTTACAGAACCATAACAACAACAACAGCAAGAAATTTTAATACCACAGAAAGGCAGATTTTATAGTAGTACATTACTTGGACAAAAGAAGCAAATAATCAAACGATATTCCAATGCACAATGTAGATTGTTTCAGGATTTTGTTACTTTTGGGTTTCCCTTGCATTCACTTGTGACAGTTGCATTGTATCTTCTCACTGTTCACCTCTAAGAAGAGGCTGACTCCTTTATCTATGTGTTAGTGAAAGGGTACAAATTAGATCCCCCTAAGCCTTCTCTTCTCCAGTCTCATACAAAGCCCAGATATAGTAACCTTGAGCAATCAAATACAGTCCCTCCACATCTACAACAATTCAGAAGCAGTCCAGTTGGGAAAGGTTTATAGAACATCTACTCCAATAACTACTTCATCCACTGTAAGAATCAAAACAATCTTTTTGAATACCCTATGGCAAAAAGCAAAGTACTGTAGGAAAGATCAAAACCCTGTAAATCGATGTGACCTATGGAAAGAGAAGAAAATAACATGATTTATTTTTCTAAGTTTTGACAGTTTTTTTCTCTCTACTTTGTTAAGTCCTATTGTCCAGGCAGCAGACAGAACAGACATCTCAAACACTACACAGGAAAAAAATAGATGAACCCAAGGTACTCTCTAGATAGAGGCAATTTACACTTTCAGATTCTATCAGCAATAGAACAAGAATCCCCAGCTTGATTTTCCCTTTTTTTTTTAAAGGAGACAATAAAAATGGGAACCAAATCTACTCTACCTCTTATGTCCAGGTATGGTTAGTTTGTATTCAGAAGCATATAAAAAGACAACAGCCAAATAATTTTTCATTTTAGTTTGGATTATTCTTTACAGTCCCTGAAAAGAAACAGCAGGCTACTCAAAGTATGAGATCACTTTGTTGCAAAACCCTTAGATTTTCAACATTACTACTGTGTTTTGAGTGGTATAGAACTCATTATGAACTTGTGTTAATGAAATTTTTGTTTTACACTAAAGTTATTCCATATAATCTTAACAGTTTTCATAATCTGGAATTCTTTTGCAGAGATTTTAACTAGCACAGGGGAAAATACATGCTATATTGACAGAATAGTTTTATCCTTCAATTAAAATCCTTACGGAAGTTACTAATCCTGTGAAGAAAATGTGTTAGCTGTCTTCATGTAGCTATTAAAAACATTTAAGAAAATGATCCTGTATGAAAAATTCTGTAATATACAACTGTAATTTGTATAATACTGCTATTATTCCAAAAATACATCTAATTCTAAAAATATATCTACTGACTGGAGTTAAGGGCAGGCATCTATAAATATCTGCAAGTATCTATAAATGATTTTGTAGGAAGTGTGATGGAAAAATTATTTTTATAAGTCATCGAAAGCAACTAAAATTACAGAAGAACATTTAGGTTTTACTTGTTTAATAACATTAAAATAAAGTCAAGTGCAATTACTCAGTAAGTTATCCTTGTTCACAAATTTAAAAGGAAGTCTAAAACTGTCATCTGTAATCTCCAGAATTTTTTTCACAATTCCTAAACCCATGGTGAAAGCACTGTACAAAACAAAATAAATAAATAAATATAATAAGCATTCCCTCTTTTATTGCAGAAAAGGTGACTGGATAATTTTGTGGTGGTGTACCAAAGCATGGCTGCTCAGAAAAATTAATTACTTAATTTATTCCAAGCAACAGAACATTTTAGCATGTGTTTCATTTCTTTGCACTCATTTTCAAGGAAATGGAGTTTGAGTTTGGAAGAAAATGTTATTTGTAAGTCTAAATAGAAAATATCATATGGAATAAGAAACTGACATTGTCAGAAATGAGCAATTTGAACCTCAAAGGGAGTTAATCCTGAATATCTATTCTGTTCTGTCTCTTTATATAACAATTTAACAGATAAAATGCACCAGAATATTTCAGGTATTTAGTTTTGACATAGCAGAAGAGAGTCAAAAGTCAAGAAGTCGCTAGTCTTAAAACAGATGTGCATGTGAATCAACATATAATTGACTTGCAAAAAAGGCTAAAATTAAAAGACAAGTGGGCTACAGGAGAGTTGCAATACATTAATATTCTCACCCTGAGAAAAGATGGTGTATGTTTAATATACCTTGCTCTCTCAGGTCATAACTAAAAAGTCAATAGCTGAAAATCTCTGAAATCTCTGAAAAGTGATTCTGGGAAGCAGTGATACACCCAGATTCTTTATTTTGCAGCCATTTTGAAAACTGCCTAATAAAGTCACAAAGTCCCTTAGAATAGTAACAAAGAGTACCACATGTTTGTCAACTAGAGCTCTCACAGGATTGTACTCAAAATAGAAAGACTGAAACTCTAGAGGAAACCTGACAACTGTGGATTAATCACCTATCCAAATAGGAGATTGCATTTATGACTCATATTCCTTTGAAAGATAACTTCATACTTATTTGGCTATGATATTTTAAAATGATTTTGCTTATTAGTTCCTTTATTCATTTCCTAAGTGTCTTGGTTTAGGCCCAAAAGGCCCCCCCAAAATGACAGATTTCCCCCCCACCCCCACCCCGTCCCTCAAAAGAGAGGAGAGGAAGGAATGAGGAGATTTGTGAGTTTAGAAGAATTCCAAACTACTTTAATAGATAATGAAATAATAGACAAAATTAAAAGGAAATTATAAAAAGGTATACAATGTAT
>VZTY01008564.1:0-10255 GCA_013400935.1 Turnix velox | reverse complement strand
ATTGGAAGAGGGGAGATTTTTGTTGGATAGATGAAAAGTTCTTTACTGTGAGGGTGGTGAGACACTGGAAAAGGTTGCCTAGAGACATTGCAAAAAACCCCTCCCTGGAGGTATTTAAGGCCAGGCTGGATGAGGCATTGAGCAATCTGGTCTAGTGGGAGGTGTCTCTGCCTATGACAAGGGGGTTGGAACTAGATGATCTTTAAGGTCCTTCCAACCCAAACCATTTTATGATAAAGGCCACAAAGATGATACATGTCTCTTATGAAGTGAGGCTGAGTGATTGATACAAAGCACAGGAAAATCAAAAGAGTGACTAATATAAAAGACAGGAAAAATACTTATTTTTCACAGTTTCAAAATTTGAAAAAAATACTGGAAACCTTAAGTAATTTTTGTTTTAATAAGCCTAAAGCCTAAACTTGAATCTCCTGTAATATGTCAGATACAGGTCTGTACCTGTTTTGGGAAGTTAATTATGAGCTATTTTAAACATTTATCTCTCTAGAAATTAGCAAATGAATGTCTTGTGAAGGTCATTTAGAAATCCAAGATTGCATCTGCCTGGCATGATAAATTATTAGAAAGAACCAGCACTTAAAAATTAATTATTCTAAATCAAAAGATGATTGCATCTTTTTTCATCATGAGAGAGAAATGGCTGAAATATTATGAAGGATTAATTCTTTCTACTGATTTTATTAGTGCTTTTGTAATCCTTCAGATTTTCATTTCCTGGAAACAAAATTTGGTTCATAATTTTCCATTTTTTCTTTGAAGTTTCACATGCTGGGCTCTGTCAGAGACAGTAGACCAGATAAGAAAGAATCTCTATTCTGATCTAATGCAGGAACTGTTTTTCATATTCTCAGATTCAGAGTTAGACAGTGAATTTATTAAAAGACGAAGAAGGCATATAGAGAAAAAGAAGATAAAATGAAAAAAAAAAATTGAGAATTGTAACTGGATTACATCTCAGAAGTCAACAAACTAACAGAAGAACTATATAGTAAGATACTAAATGGCAAGAGAACATTCTGTGGTTCACGAAAATCTTACATGGGAACATCAGATAACAAGGAGGTCATCTGAATATTTCAAAATCAAGGCTAAATTATTACCTGTGAACCTAATCCATAAGTCAAAAAAGTGTGATTTGGATTAAAAAAAATCCACAAAGGTAAACTTTGATTTAAACTTCTTTACATTATACCTGAGGAACACCAACAGGGAAGAAGCAACAGAAACTGAGCTGCAGAGTGTGGAATAATGAAAGGAGCTGAAAATTGTAAAAGTGCAATCAGCTGAAAAACAGACTCACAAATGTTTTCATAGAGACCAACTTTCCCAAGTTCATAAATCACTGAATCACAGAGTTGGAAGGGACCTTCAAAAGTCCTTTATTTCAACCCCCCTGCAGAATCACAAAATCACAGAATGTCAGGGATTGGAAGGGACCTTGAATGATCATTTAGTCCCATCCCCTTGCAGGAGTACCTAGATCAGGTCACACAGGAACTCATCTAGAAGGGTTTTGAATATCTTGAGAGACTCCACAACCTTCCTGGGCAGCCTGTTCCATTGTTCTGTCACCCTCACCATGAAAAAAATTTTTCTCACATTCCTGTGGAACCTCCTGTGTTCCAGTTTGCACGTTTCCCCTCATTGGATGTCACTGAGAAGAGCCTGGGTCCATTCTCCTGACACTCACTCTACATATTTATAAACATTAATGAGGTCACTCTCAATCTCCTCTTATCCAAGCCAAAGAGACTAAGTTCTCTCAGCCTTTCCTTATAAGGGAGATGCTCCAATCCACTCATCATCTTTGTGGCTCTGCTCTGGACTCTCTGAAGCATTTCCCTGTCCTTCTCAAACTGAGGGCCGCAGGACTGGACACAATCTTCCAGATGTGTTCTCACCAGGGTAGAGTAGAGGGAGGAAAGGTCCCTGCAGTAAGCAGGGACATCCTGTACATCAGGTAGCTCAAATTCCCATCAAGCCTGGACTTGAAATGTGCCTTGATCATTGTCTCAGTACTGAGGCAATTGCAGAACTGTGAGAAAGTCATGCAGGGAGGAGTTCTATTTGGATTTCTGAAAATGTATTTGATAGTATCTCACAGCATATCCTATGGGGAAATTAAATCAGATTGTTTTGGAGAGAAATACAATTAAATGAATCAAAAGCTGTCTGTCTAACTCACAAGAGGGTAATTATAAATAGTACTTCCATCTAGATAAGGAAATAACATCCAGCACTGTTCCCTACATATGCCCTGGGGTCTTATTTTACCCAGTATATTTATTCTGAAAATTTATAAAAGCAGAGATAAATAGTTGCATTCACTACTTATCCTCATGTTGAAGAATACCCTTACTATTATTCAAACCTTGACAATCCCATCTGTATCTAGTCTGTAAGTCCTTGGGCAATAATCCTGAAGTGCCTCGTTGAAGATACAGTATAGACATGACCTGAATGTGTTGCCTCATGTGTCTTGCTAGAGGCTGAGCAAGTTCTTGTGTGTCCTGCACCACACATAACTCTATGGTAAAAGTGACTTTATCTGTGCCATGATACAGCTGGCCTTCTGGGCTACAAGGGCACACTGTTGACTCATGTCCAGCTTTTCATCCTTCAGTACCCCAAAGTACTTTTCTGTAGGGCTATTCTTTATCACATCACCTTCCAGTCTGTACTGAGCATTAGCCTAGCCCAAGTGCATCACCCTGCACTTGTTCTTGTTGAACCTCATGAGGTTTGCATGGGCCACCTCTCTAGCCTGTCCATGTCCCTCTGGATAACATCCCATCCCTCCAGCAGGTTGACTGCACCACTCAGCTTGGCATCATCTGCAAATTTGCACTCAACTCCACTGTCTGTGTAATGTATGAAGATAGTAAACAGCATTGGCCCCAGCATGGATCCCTGATGGACACATCTTGCCTCTCCTCTCCAAATGGACATCAAGCCATCGACAGATATCCACTGGATGCAATCATCCAGCCTGTTTCCTATCCACTGAAAAGTCCACCCATCAAATCCATATGTCTACAATATAGAGAGAAGGATCTAGTGGGAGACTAGCCTTTGGAGAAGTCCAGATAGGTGACAGATGTTCACTGATTTAGTCACTGCATTGTAGAAAGCCACTAGATTGGTCAGGCATGACTTGCCCTTGGTGAAGCTGTGCTGGCTGTCTCAAATCACCTCCCTGTCCTCCATGTGCCATAGCATAGCTTCTAGGATAGTCTGATCTTTAGCTTTTTCCATACCAGCTGTGAGCAGTGGATTCATGGAGAGAGATGTGATTTTTGTTTTCACCAGCAGCAGACAGAGGTCAAATTCAATTTCAAAACAGCTAAAATAACTTTTGGTCTCTCAGTTTTGAGCAAAAAACATTTTTAGAACATTTAGAAGGGAGAGAAGAAGGAATTGTAGTTCACAACAATTACACAGGCAGCAGTGCTTTACCTGCTGTCTAATCCAGGATGAACTCTTCACTCTTCCCACCGCCACTTTTCATCAATGACAAAAGCCAAACCAATTGCTAGTTTCCATATGTTGTTCCTGGTTATCATCTTTCTGCTGCTAAATTGTGATGTCACTCTCTTCTCCCTTCAAGTTCAGGCTCTCCAAAAGGAGATGGTAATTAAATTTAAATTCTGGGAAAAAAATCAGCTTCCTGCAATCCAACTTCAAGTATCACTTTTCTACCCTGAATGCTCTTCAAAATTCTTTTTCCTACTGCTGTGAGGAATCTTATAATCCTGGAAGGACATTTTATTATATACATTGCATTTTGCTCCAGGCAGCTTCTGTTGATAGTTATTTTCAACTGCTTTAGTGCTTTCCAGTTCCCTATCTCTCACCTGCTCTATGCTCCTAATCCTCTGGTCTACTACTAGTCAAACCCCTTATCCTAAGTGTATCTCACTTGCCTTAGGGGGCACTGTACTTATTTTTCTTAAGTTGTACGTGAACAGAAACAAAGAAGGTGCAATCTTTGAAACCATTTTGATGTAACTTTTAGAAATATTTAGTGAGCTAATTTACTATTGTTGGAGTGTTAATTTCTAGTATAGTTCATAAATATTCTTTTTTTTTTTTTCTTTTTTCCTGCCAGAATAGTGAGTTCTGAGCTCTTCTAGAAGTAGAAGAAAACTTTTATGGAAATACTGAAGATATGGTACCCTCAGGGTACATGTACTAGAATCTAGGAACCCTTTTTATGGTCTCTATAAAAGTTTCCCAGATGCTAGGCAAGAGGAAACACTTAAATCTTCAGTGATGAGACAGATGTTTCTCTTTGCAGGTAATTTATCATTATGACTATCCAAAGGCAGGTAAGGAAAATAGGAAATGCATAGGCAGGACAGAGAATTCTGATACTTCATCCTGATCCAGAAATTCTCTATCCTACATGTCCTAGGATTATTACTTGTTATTACAAATAGCTAAATTTTTGTGAGAAAAGAAAAACAAATATCAAAAGTTTAAATGATTTCTGCTTCTCTTCCTTTGCTAGACATGAATCTTTTTTCCCCAAACTATTGATAGAGATGTTTCTTTGAATGTCCTCTTCTAGTCGAATGTTTACACAGTTTGATGTTTCATATGCTTTTGAGAAGAAGGAATCTTTGTGTCTATTGCAAAGTTCTGTGAATTAGCAAACTATCTGAGGACAAGAGCAATAATGATATCTTATTTGTATTAATTAGAAGTCATAAATTATTGGTCACATCTCTAGACTCGGTGGAACATCTTACCTCCACAAATATCACCATGCACAATTGCCAGAAGGTAAAGTAAATCTTTATTTTAATATATTTTGTATTGTAACTTTGTGATAGCTGCACTGCTTTTTCACTTTTTCTTTTATCATGTGCAGATATTTATTATAAGACATAAATCCAAGTTGATTCAAAAAAGTACAGTTTATGTGATGTAATCAGGTTTTGTCTAAGTGGAAAAAATCTTGTTTTGATCACTATGAAGATCCAAAGCATTATTGCTGAGCTCTCAAATCTCACAGCAGAGTACAAGAGAAGGAAAAGGACAGTTTTTCTAAAATTTCTTGTGGTGTAGATATATTTATTTACAATATTCACTGGTGGTTTTGTAATTAGGTACTAGATTATGTAAATTTAAGTGTTCCAAGCATTCTTCAATGGATTATAATATCTTCTAAAATAGAAACCAAATACCTTAAATGTATTACAGTACAATCTCTCCATTACAGATCTGTATAATATTGTATTTGCATTATATCATTACTTCCCATCTCATGTTAATCATATATTTCAGCATTAGAAAAGCTTGACTTCTTTTTTAATCTTTCCTTTAGGATGTATTTAATTAGTTTAACTCAAACTCATACCCTTCTGGCATCATCATTAGCACAGATTTAGTATAATGAGCATTTTATTGTACAATAAATAATCTTGTGCAAATCAGGTTTTTATATAACTAATTCCATTTAGCTCAGGGTTTTGCCTTTCTCCCCCACCCCCAGAGATAACTGAGCAGACAGTAGAACACAGAAATATTAATTGAACATACTTTAACTTATCAACTCATTTTGACTTTATTGCTCTTAGTACTTTGCAGTGTTTTACAATGTGTGTGAAAGCAGCTATTAAAGTTCTTGACTGAGGTATTTATTTGTAGCTGAGCCACTCTTGGGTCTTCTAAAGGGTTTTTAGGGATTTGAACTCTTGGAATCTATATTTCTATCTTGGTATGGAAATTTACCCAGCTTAAAAAATAAGGACTGTAAAAGAAACCAGACTAATACAGGGAGTGAAAATGAAATTTATATGTAATTTAGAAAAATAGCAATATTATCCACCTTATTTTTAATTACTTTTAAAACCATAGTTTGCATTCAATGGCAAGGCAGACAAAGATCAAAAGCTAAGAAAACATAAATACAATTCTATCTATGTCTATCAAATCCCCATACTGCAAATATTTAATCTGAATGTACTACTGCATTTTTCAGCTTTATGCCCTAATACATCTCACCAAAAAATCAATCCAACAAAATTAAAAACAAACTCTTTGAAATAAAAGGAGATATCAGAGCAACTATAATTTCAAGAGGTCTTTCTAAGAACCACCTCTCCAAAAAGAAGAAAAATGACTGTGAATTCAAACAGAAGGATTAAGTTGAGATTGAATTTTAGAGTGAACCTCAAATCCCTTAAATCAACATTAAATTTCACAAAGACATTGCTACGAAATTTATGTCACTTAAATAGGAGAAATTAATTTTCATGTGAGAATGAGCAGTGACCTTTCAGAAATTAGTTAAGCAGGGCATTCAGGAAAAGGAATAAAGAAAGAAAACAGACAAAGAGGGAAATATAAAGAGAAAGAGAAAGAAAGAGAAAGAGGGGAAAAGTGAAAGAAATCATGAGAACTGCAAATCTGTTACTTATCCCTTCAGCTGGGTGAATTGATTTAGAATACAGAGGTTTTCTAGGTGACACTGGTAGCTTGTATCTATTTATTTCTAACTCTGTTATATTGTCCTTCTTCCTTCAAAATTTTTATGGTGTTATTTGTTTTCAGCAATTTTTTTTTGACATGCACAATTCTGTGCATGTCCAAAGGCATTTAAGTTTCTTGAACTTTAGAATCCAGAACTATGACATTACGCACTGACACTTCACTTTGAGAAACTGCTGGCATGTAACTGGGTAATTTAATCCTCTTCCTACTGAATCTATCTATTGATAATTTCAGTTATGTTATATGAGCAATAGGTTTCTGACATTTTTAACAGAGACTTTTGTATATATATTAGCTATGAATAAAAGTATTTTATAGCAGGGAATAGCAGTATTTTATTTAAGCAGGGAATAACTTGGCATATCTCCATCTGAAACCTGGAGATACCTCAGTGTTTTAAAAATACTACCATTTTTTTAGATACACCTGCCTTATCAGACAAGTTTTTGCACTTTGCTAAATTAATAAATTAAAAGGAGTAGACTTTAATAATAATTCTCACTAGACTGATAATTAGTGAAGTTACCTGTGATTAATTTCAGAATTTATATCAGGAGTTTCTTTTTGGCTTACGGAGTTTCAATTACTGACCTACAGGAGTTGAGCTGGCTGTAGCTTATGTCTTTACCTGTTTTCCAGGTCATCTTAAATCATGGTCCGTTTACTACCTCAGATTTTTGGATGTTTTACATATGTGATGAAGATAAAATTCTGTAATAACTGTATTATCCCATGCACATTTTGTAGCTTTGAATAAGGTAAAAAATATAAGATGGAATTGTCTGAAGGAAATTAAAAAAAACCCCACCAAAACATTGCACTACTTTCCTTTAGTCAGTAGGATGAATTACATGAAAATTTAGGCAGGAAACTGTACTGAAAGAAAGAGTATATATTGCTCCATATTGTATATAAAGAGGATTCAATTTATAAATTAAGTGATCAGACTTTGATTGATGTGACTGAGAAATATGTGATAACATGAAGAGCAGATGCAGTAGAATTGAAATTATAGTAAAAATCTATCCATGCACACATATAGACTGAAGACACAATAAAAACTCTGAGGTACTGGAAATACTTCAATGTGTAGGATAAAAAAAGACACATTGAAACATTAATAGCATTGTATTTTTTGTTGGTCAAAGAAGATAATGGTAATGAAAAGCAATACTTACAGAGTAAAATACATGATGACAGCACTGATCATATTAAAAAAAAGTAGTTAAAACTGATTTTTTTTTTTTTACTCCAACTAATATGCACTGATAAGGTCTCTGATGCAATAGAGCTATACATACACAAAAACACATGCCAACATTTTTAAGCTTTGTATTTTTTTCAAAGTATAGTCATCACTTCCCATAGATGAACTTTGCATATAGTTTTAATGGGATTATTCATTTCTACAGGAAAAGGAAAAAGAAAAAAGAGTACTATGATTTTGATTTTAGAATATATGTCTTGAACATATATTGGAACACTAAAGACTCCACAGGAATCTGAGAAAGAACTTTTTCATTGCAGGTGAAACAGAACACTGGAACAGGCTGTCCAGATTGGTTGTGGAGTCTCCTTCCCTGGAGACACTCAAAACCCATCTGGATGTGTTCCTGTGTGACCTAGTCTAGATGTTCCTGTTCTGGCAGGGGAATAAGAAAAGATGATCTAGATGGACTAGGTCCCTTCTAGTCCCTGATATCCTGTGATTCTGTAATTGCAAATATATAACTACATTTGTAATATGCTGGCAACAGTTATGATAGGTACCAGTTTGTCAGTCTTGAAAAATGCTCAGTAATGATAACTAAGGCTCACATCTGAAAAAGAAATGTTTGTTACAGTGAATGCATGGCAACTCCTATAATGTTAAAAACTTTGATTTCTAGGAAATTCACAATCCTGAGGTAATCATTGGACTCCACGTAGGACATCTGATGAGGATTAAATCTCACAGCGAACAAGCCACAAGAGCCAGTGTTTTGAGTGAATGAACCTGTAGTAATAAATAAAGGGAATGTGTAGATTTAATGTGACAAAAGGAAAAGGCTTGTTTTTCTGTGAGTCATGCTCACACCAGGCAATAATTATTCCTTTCATATAAAGATCAGAGAATCATATCATGAATGAAGAATTTTGCAGCTTTTGCTAGGGTTCTGTGCAACCTGGAACACCCCTGAGCTTTCTGGTACCAATTTCAGTGGAGTTGTGGTATGAACAAGATGAGTGGTACAGACTATAGTGCATACAGTCTTTCTCCTCTTAACAGCTTTTTCTCCTGTTATCAAAGCCTTCCCTTTACAATTGAAACCTAGTGTTGGAAATACAAAGATTGAATAGTTAAAAACTTCTAAAATTTCTTGTCAATAATCAATACTATATATATGCACACAATAACTCCCGTTACTCCCTCTGCTTCCACGAAGGAAAGAAGGTACAGACAGTAATTTCTTATCTGAAGTTACATCACTCAGAAAAGAAGTTGTGCTACTTTACTTTCTCCTTTTTATCACCTCCTCAATTCCATCTTATTTGACAAATCAATTGCTGAATACACACCAAGGATTCTTATTCCTCCCTCCTACTACCTGAGGGGATTATTGAAACAGCCTATCCAGTACAGAAGCGGCCAACAGATTATAAACTCTTATAATGATGTATCATTATTCCTGTCTTAATTTATTTTGCATAAAGGACTGAATGGCTCATTGAAGCAGAAAGGACGAACAGACTACAAAAGAGATAATAACAATCACTTAGAAAGAAGGAGACCTTGGTTCCAGTTTCATTTTCCAAGACCATTGTAAAACTTCAGTGAATAATATCAAGTGCAGAAACAGTCCTTAATGAAATGGCTACAAAAGACTATGCCAGTGGGAAATGTAACTGCATTTTAAAAGAGAAGTGTTAATAATATTACCAGTATTACTAGTTAGAATATTCATTTCAGTGCTTTTCATTCTGTTCCTATTTTAGAGTACCACAAGGCCAAGAGATAAACTTCATTTGTTTATTCTTAGTTCTAACCTTGAACAATACTACTTGATATTGTAGGATTTTTTGTTTGCTTCTTGGTTTGGGGTTTTAGTGTAAGATTCGTGAGAATGAGTTTACGAAAAAACCAAACAAATCCCCAAAACTGCAATTTGTTAATTATATATAAACTGAAATAGTCCCTAGCAGGAAGGCATGTAAAAATTTTTATGAATTGCTACTTTAGTAAGATGAGCAAAAGTGACAGATGGAGGACTGTAACTTTACTTGCCAACTGTAGCAAACTAATTTTCAAAATTCAGATTTACAGAAATCTCAAGAGAAAACTTCCTTAAGGATACTATGGATACTATGTGTGTGAAATCTTCTGGAAGTAGGTTCAACAGACACTCATCATATGAAAAATTGCCTGTACATTTCAAAGTACTTTTTTGGTTTATTTTGTAACTTTTCATTTGGCATCTCTGTTGTTTGCACTTATTCTTCAGACCATAGCACAGTAGTAATCAATATCAGATGTGGACCTCTGACTTTAAAGATTCTGTGTGATGTGTACAGCCAAATTACCTGTGAAATCTACAACTACCTGAAGATTTAAGATCACTGCACAGAAATCGGTGCAGTCACAGGAAGTCTTCTCTAAGTTTTTTAGATGACTGATAAAGTTAGGCACTATGTTGGCATGATAAAAGATATAGGATTTTTTATAGCTAGATTATAGTGAAAGTAAGGCTGAATTTTA
>VZTY01008563.1:107721-130433 GCA_013400935.1 Turnix velox | reverse complement strand
GACAGGGCACTGGGCAGCCTGATGTAGTGGGAGGTGTCCCTGCCTATGGCAGGGGGGTTGGAACTCCATGATCTTTAAGGTCCCTTCCAACCCAAACTATTCTATGATTCTAAAACACAGAAGCATTGCAGATCCCAAGCGCTTGCCTGGGAATGTCGTGCCATCTGCTGGAAATGTGAAGTTTTACACACTCAAATAAAAAGGCTTTAAAGTTGATGCCAGAGGACAACGAACAGGGCAGGAAAATAATGAAGGAGACAGAAAGTTCGTGGAGTGAATTGGGTAGAGTGGACAGTCCTATGAGAACTTTATATAAAGCTGAGGATGGTTTAGTAAAAGTTCAGTGTAATCTATTAAGAAATTTGGAAGATGCTATTAAGAAATTCAGAAGAATCTAATAAATTCAAGTGTTTAAACAATCTTGTGATACAGGAAAATAAAGAAACAACTCAAAATAAGTTTTCTGAATGGCAGCATTAGCACTGAGTGACCAACTACACAATTATTGCTGAGATTTTCATCAAGCTCTGAAAATAAACCTAATCTTTTGACCTCGGTTAAGTTGTCCCAGGAAGGAACAACAAGTTTAAACCACAAGAACCCTCAAGTGACAGCTCTGAAGAATTGCAACACCTTTTATCGACTGATCCAGACACTCAAGGAGCTGAAGTGACTTCATGGAGGTGATGGGGTGATCAAAGTCTGACCTGCAAACACATCTTACATAATTTTTCTCCAATTTAAGCAGAGGAAATGTGGAACACGTGAAGCTCGAATTTTGATAGTTTGAGATCAGCAAGATGAAATTAACAGAATAAAATTCTGGCTTAAGAAGGATAAATTAAACCATTTGGGGTTTTTCCCTTGATGCAGGAGAAAAGTAAGTAAAGGCAGGAGGGATTGGTTTATTTTATTCCATATTCAAAGTGCAGTTTGTGACTGCTTGACTCCAAGAAGAGGGGAAAAAAATTATCTGATAGTTAAGACTTCTTGATTTGGTTTATTTTTTCAGATTTGGAGGGTTGCTGTTGCCCGAAGGCAGCTATAAATAAGTCAACAAAAGCCTCAAAGCAACTTTTGCTGAGGTGAAAAATGTCTTTGAGGTAGAGCAGGAAAAAGAGAAGTTTGGGGAGTTTCAGGGGTCTTGGAGCTTCACTCGCTACTCCTTCGCTGCCCATTCACTTTGAAATCAAAAGATGGAGATATAATTAGTGAAAGAAAACTTGATAAAGGGCATTTACCATTCTGCAGCCTTGTGAAACCTGGAGTTTAATTCAGCAACATCCCCACCAAGGCGTTCCTTGTTTTTTTCCTCTCTCTTTATCATTTTGCTTCCTCTCTCCATTATCCCGTCCTCTTTATTATCTCTCGCTTTTAACAGCGTCGAATAAATCCTCTGAAGGCTGGATGTAAATACCCTCTCTGGGGATTACATTGCCGTGGAAGTGAGGTTTTACAGCTCCGGAGCGCGCTGGGAGGTGCCAAAGGAGCTTCCTGCGGGGGACGGGATTTTATTTATGACTTTGCGGGTGGGTTTCTCCTCCGACGGGAGTGAGCGACACGGACACACCGCTCCCAGCGCGGCCTCCGCGGGCGGCAGCCGCTCCACCCCTCGCCTCAGCGCCGCCCCGGCCCGGCCGCAGCGGGGAGCCCGCGGCCTGCGGCTCCGCTCGCTCTCTCCGCTCGGAGCTCCGAGGAGGAGCGAGGCAAACGGTGGCGCCCATTTCCCTCTCAGACAGCTCCTCCACGGCGGTTCAAGGAGCTCCGTGCGGCGTCGGCACCGCAGCGCTCGGAGGTGGGAGGCGGCGGCTCCGTGAGATCCCTCCGAGACTTCAACGAAACCCCGGCAGCTCCGCGCCTCAGCCGGTCCCTCAGAGCTCCGCACTTCGGCCGGTTCCCCAGAGCTCCGCGCCTCAGCCGCGGCCCCCCATTGGCTGCAGGTGTTTCCTTCCCCCTTCCCTCCTCGCTTTTGATTGGCTGAGCCGCTCCTACTCCCCAGGTAACGGTTCCCGGCCGGCGATTGGCTCTGGGCGGGGATTGGCTGCAGGTGAGCGGGAGCTCGCTATTGGCTGGCAGGTAGGGAGGAGGTGCTCTCATTGGCTGCGGCCGCTAACCTCCTTAGGCCGCCATGTTCGGCGCGGTGGCGCCGCTGCCCCCGGCGCTGGCAGGAGCGGGGCGCTGAGGGGCGGCCGAGGAGGGGAAACCTCTGGGGGGGCCTCCGCTTCTTCCTGCCCGCATCTGCTGTCACCCCTTCTCCGATTGCTCGGCCCCAGGGAGGGCGGTGCGAGCCCAGGGACCGAGTGGAAACTTCCTGACGGGACTTTGAGCAACTTCAGGCCGTGGAGGTGGCGGCGGGACGCGGGCGCGGAGCCGGGCCCCGGCCTCCCTTCAGGCCCCGGCGGCTTCGCTGAGGGAAGCGGCGGCCGTGGGACCTCCAGCTGACCGAGCAGGTGAGAGAAAAAGGGGCAACTCCTGGTGCTTTTAGCCCTGGGGCTCCCCTGAGGGAGGGGAGGGGTGTGGGGCTGTCTCTGTGTGTGTGTGTAAGGAAGGGAAAAAGGTGTCGTGTTGGTAAACAAGGTGTTTGTCAGCCCGTAAAGTTAACTTAAATTACTCCTCCGAGTTCTTCTACTGCTTTTCTCTGGTAAATTCCTAACCAGCACCGGCTGGTAGCTCTCTGCCGTGTGTATAAAAGTTAATTTGAACTGAAATACTCTACTCTTCGGTAATACAAGATGCTTGTCAGTCCGCAAAGTTAACTTAAACTACTTCTCCGGGTTGTTCTGCTGCTTTTCTCTGGTAAATTCCTAACCAGCACCGCCTGGTTACAGTGTGTATAACAGTTAATTTGAACGGAAATATTCTAATTTTTGGAATACAAGATGTTTGTCAGCCTGTAAAGTTAACTTAGATTACTTCTCCGAGTTTTTCTGAGCCTTTTCTGGCTTAAATTCCTAACCAGCACCGGCTGAGAGCTCTCTGCCGTGTGTATAAAACTTAATTTGAACTGAAATACTCCACTCTTTGATAATAAAAAAGCAGAAGCAGTGTAGATGAGCATATAAAGATGCTATGGAGTATTCTTAGAACTGTTAAAATATTAAAATAAAAAAAAATCTTGGGATATTTATTCAAAAGTAAATCATATAGGGTATTTTTAACTGTTGTCTCTTAATTTCTGTGCGTGTCAATGGCCTTGATTATTTTCCATTTGATTTCTTGCTGTTCTGAGTAAATCTATTTGTATTTATAGGGTTTGGCAGAAGTTTGAGCAGAGCGTGGGGATGCTCATCTGTATCCTGTCCCTGCAGCTGGATTGAGAATCATCTGGAGGAGAAAGGCATATTTAGCACTTGAAGCTGTTCACAATTAAGTTATCTGTCTCAAAAGGACTCTTTTATTTTTTTTCTGTGTATTTATAACTGCGTTTAAACTGCTAAATACAGACCATGCCTAGCAGAATGGGCTCCAAAACTGATTTGAGCAAAGACTTCATCAGAGTTAAGACACACTACAGTGGGTAAGTCTGCACCTTCTCTTTTCTGCCTGGTTTTAAAGCCCAAGTTTTAAAGGAGTTCAGAGTCTGACCTAGTGATAGAGTAACCAGGGCGGTGGTGGTTTTGTGAGTGATGTCAGATCAGGTCAACTCCAGTTTCTAACTGGTCTGTGGACTTCAGTTCTTTCCTTATGTCTATTCCTTTGACTTTGTTCTTTGTTTTGCCACCTGTAGATTGCAAGTTGGGTAGAATCTCTGGAGCTGCAGTTTATCTGCAGGCTAAATTAGTGCATTAAAACTCGTGTAGTAGAAACACAACTTAACTTTTAGTGGTGAGAATTCATGGCAAAACCATGGTGCTGGTTACTCAGTAGATGCATGCAAACTGCTTTATTAACTCTGGGTGAAAGATTTGTGTGTTATATTTGCCATTAGTCTAATTATTTCCTGCTCTATAGTTGTTTTTTTTTTCCTGCCTCTCTGAATCACATCACATGCAGGCTCAGGTTGAAAAGAACTTCTGAACTTCAAATGCTTGTGTGATGTGCTTCAGAGACATGGATATGCATGCTGCCCTCAAACAGGGCTGGGAGAGCTGCCTCAGCCCTGCCAGGGAAGGAGCTAGAAGCACAAATAGAACTTAATTAAGCAATTAGGGATGACTTGCTGGCAGGTGCTGTTAATACAGTGGGAAAGGAGTGTGTCTGTAGAACTTGACTGAGGAGAAATGAAGGAGGTGAGAATACGTGTCATTATTAGAATTAAAATGGTGTGTTTTTTTTTACACTGTATAATAAATTGCTACTGTAGCTTCTCCTGCAACACTGCATTCACTAATTTCCATGAGCTGTGAAGTCTGTAATGCAACAATTCACAAACCAAGAATTCCAAACCCTATGGATTTTGGTTTTGTGAGGAAGAACTTACTCATTTTGGCCTTAGAGACTTTATAACTGATTCTCTCAGTATTTCTATTAAAGTACTACACTCACTTTAGAGCAGATCTGAAATCATTGATGTGGTCAGCTTCAGAATGGAGAAGCTCACTCAGGTGGCTGCTAAAAATGTTAAAATTTCAGTCGAATGTCTCAGTTTGAAATCCCAGTTAAAAAGCTGAGCTTGAGTGAGTTATAGAGCATGTGAGTGTTGAGGCTGTCTCTGTGGAGCCAGAGTATCTCAGGTATTCATGTTTCTGGGTGTGACAGGGTTCCTGACATAGCACAGTATAAATAACTGTGTAACTAGATTGCAAAAGAAGCTTGTGTAATTTTCACTTCGTTATTTCAATTTTAAGGGGATTTTATCTGTGTCCCAGTGGAAGAAGTAACCAGGGTGGAACTTAATCCTTACTAAACTGTGTGTTCTTTGCACCACTTTGAACACTCACAATGAGGGTAAGGTAGAGCATTAGCACATGCTAAAGTGTTTTTAAAAAGTCAAACAGTGTGAAATGTAGTCACTGTTGGCTTCTGGCAACTAATTTATACAAAAGCATTTTAAAAGGAATGCATTTTGCAGCCCAGACTCCATGGATGAGATAGTTGGATTGTGTAGACCAATGCAGGGTTTTTTTTTGACAAAAGCTTGTTTTTTTGTGCAGGGACATCCTGATAACAAACTTGGATGCATCGATGAGCTATGATGAACTTTGTGATGAAGTCCATGAGATGTGTAACTTGCAACAGGAACAGCCAATTACCCTCAAGTGGATTGATGATGAAGGTAGGGCTCTGAAATGCTGCTGAGGCTTCTTGGGTTTATTGGGCTTTGTGGTACAAAGCAGGGGAAAGTTTCATATTGTGGAGTTGCTTTTTATTTCTAAATATTATCATAGACTAGTTGAGGTTGGAAGGGACCTTCAAGACCATCTAGTTCCACCCCCAGTACTACTTCCCAGTAGACCAGGTTGCTCAATGCCTCATCCAGCCTGGCCTTAAACACTTCTAGGGAGGGGGCATCTGCAACCTGTCCTAGTGTCTCACCACCTTCACCAAATATGAGGGTTCATAAAGCAGGGAGCTTGGAGAAATGAGCCTCACTCAGAGCACTGAGTTCACCTGTACAACACTTTATAATTCCTCATTCTAAGTTGTTAAGTTTCAACCTCAGTCTTCTCTCAGGTTTTGAGCAATTTCTGCAGGTGATGGCATCTTGATGTCAAATGACTGATAGAAAACCAGCACTAGGGGCTGGAAAACTTCTTACTGACTGCTTGATGTTCTCCACTTTATCTTTTCAGTCAGAAATTTGCCTCTGTGTTGTCTCTTTGTTAGGTGACCCGTGTACCATCTCATCTCAGATGGAGCTGGAGGAAGCCTTCCGCCTCTACTGTCAGAACAGAGATGAAGGGCTCATCATTCATGGCAAGTATTGCACGTTTAAGAACCTGCATGTGTCTAATTCCAGGGGCTGGAACAATTCCTTTGCCTGTCTAATGACTCTCTTCTTTGGGTTGTTGGTGTTCTAATTCTGTGTTCTTGTTTTAGTTTTCCCAAGCATTCCAGAGAAACCTGGCATGCCTTGTCCAGGAGAAGACAGTGAGTACTAAAACATTATCAAATTTTGGGTTTTTTTTTTTTTCATGTGGAAAAGAAATATATTGGGGTTTTTATAAGTTTGGGTTATGTGCATGCACATCTGGTTTGTGGTTTAATAGAATGTTTGTTGCAGTTTTGTGAACAGAATTTACATAACCCTGTAGTGCTGCTTTTATGTTCCTGAGGATTAATAGTGGTTTCCAGTAGCTGCTGTACTGGGAAGAAAAGAGGTTGGGTTTTGGATGCATATTTGCATGCAGCCCTTCTGAGTTTCTTAACTTGCAGGGAAAATAAGTGCTGTATTGCAAAAGAGGCTGATTTGGGACTTTTAAAAAAGAAAAAGGTTATTAGTCTCTTTTAAAAAAAAATTCCTCTGAAAGGCAACTAAGCCTCCAGAGGGAGTGTGCATAATTCTCATTAATTTTGCTGAAGTTCCAACAAGGAAATGGGCAATCAGTCCATCTCTTATATTGCATGGGCTCAATTTTCATGATTGTACTATTAAAAAATGGGCTTAATTCTGTAGGTTTCAATATGTTCTTGATGTGGACTGTATACAAGGGCACTTCTTTATTCTGGGACCTGAGATATGGAGTGTGTAAAGTCCCAAACTGAATCCTTTCCCAGAAAGAGGTGTGAGCCTGGCACTGGCAGATTAAAATCCAACCTTTGTATCTACAGAAAACCAACACCTTTTCCTTCTATCTTGTTACTTTCCCTGCATCTCATTTCAGAATGATGCTTGAGGTTGTTTCTATGGTTCAGTGTCTTGTGTACCTTTTGCAGCAAAAGGTGATGGATTTGGGGATTACCTGCCCTCAGGTGGTGTTATGCCAAAGCAGGAGAGAAGAGGTGCTGCTTAAAGGTTATCTGTTCAAATAATGTGGCATAAAAGTTCACTGCAATTTAATAATCTCATTATAAGGGTGTAGATATTTTAGCACAGAGGTTTTTTCAGTGTTAATTTGTTAGATGCTTGAGTTCTCTCCAGTAGCTTAGTGTGGCTCTGACCTAGTTGTGTCTGTGGGCTGTTTCTCCCTGCGTGGCTTTAGAGGTCATGTTGAATCACACCTGGATTCTTTAAAAAGCTTGAGCAGTGGGATGTGCTCTAGGGGTGATTTGTGGTCAGATTTCTTGTGATTTAAAGATTATGGTGTATATTGCCTCTCTGCATCTGTGGGACCTCCAAGGACATCTAATGTTGTGGCTTAGTTGTTGCTATTTTCATGTTTTACAATATAATTACTAAATGTATTGCTACTCATTTAGCCTAGACTATGAATTAAAAATTAACTTTATAGTGCCTGGTGCTTATGCTGTGTAGGAGCTTATCACTTTGCCTCAAGTTATTTCCAGAGATAAATAAACATTTAACTGGTTGATCTGCCCAAGATGGGCCTCTACTGAAATAAGCACTCCCTAAATGTGGCTGTTTCTGCAGAGGTGGTACCTTTAACCTTCATAGAGGCTTCCCTGGAGGTGTCAGGATTCCCAAAACATCCTGCATCATCTCCTCCCGGAGCTGAATGTGACCTCTTGGAGGCGTTTCCAGCATCTGCTGCCCTGGAGCCTTGGCTGCTCTATCAGTGTTTCCCCATGGCTGACTTTTAGGCTGGGCTTTTTTTTTTTTAAATATAAAAATTCTTTTTCACTAGACTAGTTATTTTTTTTAATCCACATTAAAGAAGGCAATTTGTGAAATGTCTGAGCACGTTTCTCTGCTGTGCTTTTAAGTGCTAGCCTTTTGGATGCCCTGCTGTGGGGCGTGGTATCTGATTGGCAGTTTTTCCTAACTTAGTTATTGTCACCTCAGCTCATTTACCCGGACAGATCCTGCTCTGATTTATCACTCCTGGTGCTGCAGCACATTGTATAACGCAGTGTGTCCAGCCCAATAATCCCTATTGATTTGTAGGGCTTCCCTAATGGCTTTTATCAGAGAAATACTTGTTTTTGTGACATCAGCTCCTTGACATCCATGCCATGTTTTAGTTTGTGCCTCAGCTGCAAGCTACAGCCTCTCAAGGGAGCCAGTACCACCCGTGCCTGGATACATGAGGCAGAGATGTGAAAGGGAGAGACGGGGGGAATCAGTCTTCCATTAAATATTTGCTCTTAATGTTGGAGCTGATCCTGCCTATTGTCCTTGCTATCTAATGGTATTCACACGGCGGCAGCGGTGGAATAAAGGGAAAATGTTTCATTTCATACCTCCTACATTGTAAAGCCTAAAGAATTAGATGCTGAAGAAGCTAAAGAATAAAAGGCAGTGAGTAATGCATGCTTTTCTATAGATTTTCTGTACCGTTGTTGTGGTTGCTGTTGTGCTTTGAGGCCGTTGATGCAGTCGGGGTGTACGTGTGGTGCAGGAGAGGAGAGAACTCAGCATTTTGGTTATGAGACAGTGGCTCTGGCTGCCACCCTCCCTTGCAGCCATAGACTGTTACAAATACAGAGGTTCCTGCTGCCTCTCTCGTGTGTAGGGATGTGGCTCAGAGACCTCTCTGAAATGCTGATAAAATTGCACTGAAAGGACTCCTGGGGAATGTATTTTTGGAGGAAAAGGACAGAGGAGTGAGTGATGCTGCTGCTGCTAATGAGGGAGATTCAGGAAGGAAATGTATCCCAAAAACCCTGACGGTATGTGTTCTGGGCCTGTTTATTGTAACATTGTGAGATTGCTGCTGTAAAGCTTAATGATTTAGAAGCATCATTTTCTAAGGCCTTTTTGTTAGTGGCTTGTCTTAGGTGGATGTTTTTGAATTGTGAAATAATTTATTTAAGATTTCCTGAGCTTCTGATATTGTCAGAATAAACAGTGCTAGTATACTTCTGCATCTTTGCATGTGAACAAATAGATTTATTTTACCTGGTAATCTTAGATTTGGTTGGCCAGTGGTGACAGATTTTAGGATTGTTTTGCTGTTGACTTTATAGAGGAATAGAAAACATTGAAATGTAATGAAATAGAATGAATACCTTTCTGATGTTTGAGTACTTATACCATTAGTATGACAGCAGACTGTTTGTTTTTTATTATCTAATATTTCTGGCTGACTTTGCCTGGTTTTGGGTGATGATTTCACTGTACTGTGGATGTCTCTTGTTCTTTGTTTATCTGCTCAGTATTTTAGCACTGAGGTGTTTGGACTTCATTTCCCCCCAAGCCATCTTCCTTGAAAATTTCATCGTAGGGTTTGAGCAAAGGTATCTTACTAACCTAATTATTCTTGTGAGCCATTTTATTTTCAGGATGTATGTCTGGATTTGCCTTGTTTTTTGTTTTTTTTTTTCCTGATGCTACAAAATAGCTCTGAAAAGCTTTTTTGCTACAGCAGTGTGGCCTGTAAATATTTTTCTAGTTTGTAAGGCAGGTTTTTCCTCTCATTTGTTAGAGGATTGGCAGCAGTGATTAGGGTATTCAGAGCACGTGAACCAATTTCATCCCCCAATGAAGAAAGGAACTATTGCGACCATAGAGATGATTCTGAGAACATAGATTGGATTGCACTGGATAATTAGGCAATTTTGAAACTGCCTGGTTTTTAGTAATTGAACTGAGGGGGGAGGAACTATGTACTATTCTCTTTTTTAATGCAGGATATACTGTTGCTTGGGAATTGAAAATAGCTGTGTCATAGTTTCTCAGGAATACCTCAAATCTCTTCCTTTCTCATCTTGAGTATGATTTTTCATCTGTGGCATATTAAAAAAAAAATAGATGTACAGATGATGAAGCAGCCTCAGTTACTAAAAGCAGCAATGTAGCTCAGGGTCTGTTCTGCTTATAATCACTTAATGGCTTTAATTCTCAAGTTCAGCATTTTTATTAGCTATGAAAGGCCCAGTGGAGAAGGAAGAGCTAGGCCTCCCTTCTGATAACTGAGGTGTGAAATTATAAAGCATCTAACTGGGGTTTGTCTTCCCTCGATTTAAGATGCAGGATGTCTTGGCTGATGTTTTTATGCCAATTTGTAACCTATAAACTGAAACCACAAGGGCATGAGGAGTGCTTGAGCTAGTTTGTAAGGTGTCATAACAAATAGCTTGAGCTGTTTTTATTTATCCCACCCCCTGCTGTAGCAATTGCTCCCACTGTAGTATAATTGTGCAGGACAGATGTCACCTGGAATTTAGGCAACTTCTGAACGTGATGTCTGTCTCAGTCTCTCTCTAATCTCTCTTCCTTCTACTTCTGATACAAAGGCATTTGGGTTAACTAAACTGGCAAGAAGGTGATGAAGCTTTTTGTGTTGTTTGTTGGCATTAGTGTACATCTGCCAGACTGTTAAACCCCTATGGGGCCTGTCTCTTCCAGTGGCTTGAAAAAAGCTATTTAATGTGTAAATTCCTAAATTATATGTCCAAGGTTAACTGGACTGGTTAACTATAGAATGTTATCTATAGTACTGAATTATTTGTCCTGTGCAAGGTATTGTTTTTAGAGATTAGCTGAGCCCCAGAGGCCTGCAGGGCAGATAATGCTCTTCAGCATTTTTCTCTTGGATTTTGGAGTTGCTGTGTGGGAAAACTCTGTTTTTTTGAGAGATTTCAGGTGCTGCCCATTTGAAATAGAAAGTGAAGCCCTGTAAGACTAAGTAGTGATAGCAGTTGTCTGACCTCTGAAGACCTGCTGGCAGGGTACATTTGTCTTGCCAGCAGGACTTCAGAAGTAAAAAAAGCCAAAAGCAGGTAACTTGATGGGTACAGAAATGGTAATTTTCAGAAGAGACACGAGGGTCCTAATCATCCCTGTCAGTGCAAGAGTTAAGTGGAGCAGACTCTGCAGTTCTGCCCTTAAACCACATGGGGAAGGCAGTGACTTGGCTGGTGGAGAAATGAAAATCTGAGATGCTCAATATTGACTAGAAAACACCTCACTTGTCATTCTCAAGTTCCAGTACTAATTCTTCTGTGTCTGTAACTGCTTGTTCTTTAATTATTTGCTGAGGATATGTTTAAAAAGGAAACCAGCAACTATTTGAAGGCAAAACATTCAGTATGATTCTCTATCCTTACAGAAACACTGTTCTAATAACATTGTGTTGCTTCAAATGATACAGGTTACCATCCACTACTTTAGTGAGGCAAGCAGAGATGCTCTGTGGCCTGCACAGGACTTTCTGTTCTTTAGATTGTAGTCCCTGGGAGCAAAAATAGTTTTAATCAAAGTTGACAAAGAGAGGAAAGCCACAGGCAGTGATGAAGTTGATTTTGCAGAGCCTGAAACAATAGCTCTGGGATTGGAACTGATCCATTAATTTCAAGGTGCAGATGTTTTTAACAGCAGCACTAGGAGCTGTCTCAGTGTTGCTTTTGAAGTTGTTAGAAGGAGTAGCAGGAGTTGTAGGATCATAGAATAGAGTGTGTTACTGCTGATGGAGAGCACAGGAGAAATCAAAAGGGGCTTAGGTGGGAAGCAGTGTGTAAGCTGTCCAAATCTGCTCTAATTACCTTCCTCTGCTCTGGGGGCTGAGCTGAAAGGCCCCTTCAAAATCTTCAAGACAAATACCATCATTAATTTGAAATGCTCCTAATGTGCTTTCCCTTACATATTAAATTCTGTCTCTTAGTCCCATTCTTTACACTTTTTAGAGCTAAGATAACAAATGGTTAGTCTCCCAAGGAAGAGGAGAATTCAGATGCTGTGTCTGACCTCACAGTTGCTGTTCTAGAATCCAGTGCTGGCAGGGAGTAGATCACCTGAACCTGCTACAGCTCCTCTGCTGGTAAATGGCAGAATATTTCTCTTTTGTAGTAGTTTAATCCCATTTTGATAACACTGAGTGTATTGGGTCCTTTGGCCCATACATGTACACTTTCTTTATCTAATAAAAATAAACAAGCTGTTGAATGAGCTGTAGCCAGATGAAATGTCTCAGCTGATGCTCTGTGCAGCAGTTCCTGGGTTGTTTTTCCTGTCTTGGTTCTAATTCAAACCATAAAATATATATTTGGGATGTACTACGTAACTGTTAAAGCTCTTTAGATAGAATAAAACATGGTAAATTCTCTCTCTATAATTTTGTGTTATCTTTTTATCTAGTTTCTAGAGTCTATCTGAAATACCAGGCTCTATTTCCTACTTGTAATTCAGGAGTTGGGTTTGGAAGAATGCTCACTTGTCTGCTCAGCAAAACATGAAAAGAACAAAACAAAAACTGGGCATTCTCCCACTGCCCAGCTGGGAGGCAGCAGAATTGGCCTGTAAACAAGTTTGCATTAATCTGAGAAGTGATTCTCAGCAAGAGCAAATTATCTTGGTGCTTAAGAGTAAAACATTTGTAATAGTTTGGGATGCCCAAAGGCAGAGGAAATCAGGTTTTAGTGGGTGCCTTGCTGCTGCTCCGTGATGAATTCTCTTAGATTTTTCTCAAACATGAGCATTTTGATACACTCGTGGAAAAATGGCATTTGGGATTGAGCTGTCTTTAAATTATTTCTCTCCCCCAGTGCTGGGGAATGATGTTGTCATTTCAAGTGTTTGCCTTCTACTTCTCCCCACTTTCCCAAGTCACACTCTCAAAGGTGAGGTTCCCATCTTCTCCCTCAGCTCTGAAGCTCACCCTTTGAATTGGGGAATGTCTCCTGTAGGTGAGCTCATTTGGAATGAGCAATGCACAACAGGCACATTGCTCATACTAATTTATAACCACAATTTTTTGAGTTTTTTCTACAATTCTTTTGAAAGATGACAAAACCCAACCCTAGGGAATGTCTTTGAAATAAAAAAAAAACCTTATTATTAAATATATTTACAAGGTTGATTGTGCATTACTGTTAGGGATGTAGTTGCACAGCTTGACAACAGAGGGAAGAATTGCACAGCAGCAACAGCTTTCTCCCTGCTTTTTATTTAGAAGCAGCTGCTTAATTTTGTTTTGGCCATTCACTTTGAGTATTTTTATTTCCCTTGTAATCTTAACTTGAAAAACATTCTCTTCCCCCTGCCAATTTCCCCATCTTGCAAGGAGATGGAGTTCAGTATTTCTGTTGTAATTAGAATATGATTTTTTTTTTTGTACTCTAGTAAGAACTTATTTTAAGCTGCTGACAGGGATAACATCTTTTTGAGTTTTCCTCTGAGCTTGTTCAAATACCATATTAAGGACTGTTGCAAGTATCTCATATGATTTGATTTAATATTTATTGTTAATTAGGGAAGTGACTTGCTCCTTTATTTACAGACTTCACCATCACAAGCTGCTTGTTAAGTTGCCATTCACTTCATATTCACGGTGTCGGTGATAAGCTAATGTGCAGCACACAGATGTATGAGGTTGCCTCCATATGGTGCTCTGTCTAATGAATCAATTAACTACTTTGGGAGAGAAAAAATCCTTGTGAATTTTCTTTTTGTGGTGAAAATTCGACCTACAAATGATGGAGTAGGTCTTCATTGATGTTTGGGCTCTCATCTGTGTTTTATTTGCACTTGAGGAAAGCAGGGAGTTTGTTTGCTTTGAAGTTCGTCAGGTTTTGAAGAGCTTGATGTCAAACCTATCAAGTGATGCACTTCTAGTAGCTCTGTCTTTACCACCTCGGTAGCTGCAGCCTTTCAGCTCCTTTGAGAAGCTGAATTTTCTTTTCCAAACTATTAATTAATGGAATAATGCAATGTCTGTTTCAAAGGCTTGCAGGCTAAACATTTGCAGATGCAAATAGAGCAGCATCTAGATGTTTGTGGGTTTGCACAGACCTGAATTTCAGCAGTTTCTGTAACAGAAGAAATATTTTGCTGATGTCTAATGACCAGATTAAAAATTAAATGAAATAATCTAACTCGGGACTTGTAAGATCTTCAATGGTGCATCTCCAAAGCATTATTCTGAAGCATCTGTGATGTGATCCCATAGGAAGGTGAGGTTAGAGAGGCGTTTTATAGAGGGAGCTGTTTCTTTAACGGTTGTGTTGCTCTCACCTGGGCCTGAGCAGCCCAGAGAAGCTGTAACAGGATTATCATCATGTGAGGCAGGAGACAGGGACGGGGAAAAGGGAGAGGCAGCAGCAGCAGCGGTGAAAGCACATCCTGCAGGAGCTGTCATCTACCACTGCCTTACAAAAACAACCCAGCAGGGATTTTTAGCTGTGGCGTGGCGATTTAGGAAAGCAAGATCCTTTTAAGTCACAATGTGCTTAATGTAGTGTGTGTGTGTGTGTGTGGCTGTGCTGCCACGCTGCTTCCTTACACCTTTCTCCTTGCTGTCTTAGAATCAATCTACCGCCGCGGAGCCAGAAGATGGAGGAAGCTGTACCGAGTGAATGGGCATTTGTTTCAAGCCAAACGTTTTAACAGAGTGAGTACTGTTGCATGAAATGTTAGGCTTTGGTCATGTTCTGTGGAGATTTTTTTCCTCAGTCTGTGCTTTTTCTGTGTTTGAGGGTTGAAAAAGAAAGGAAAAGCAAGATGCTTATTCATGTGACTTCTCTGTCTGTGCCGTTATTCAGGTTGTAACAGTCAAACCCCTGAGAGTCTCTGAATCTGGGATAGAGATAATGATGTGATTGGTGGAAATGATTTTTCAAAGTCTCTAGAAATCCTGATTTGGTGACTGTTTAAACTGATGCACGCTTAAAACATCTTCTCCCTGTTCTCTGTATGATTTTGATTGCTTGTTTAGCATAATCTCTTACCTTCAGTGCTTTTGGGGATTCTTAAAGGATAGAGCCATAGATGTGAGCTTTAACTGCTTTGAATCTGAGGTATTACATAAACTTATTACGAGAAAGAACCCCACCCTTACTCATTGGGCTAAAATACAACTGATTAAGAATGTGAGTTAATCTGAGTGAGTGTAGCTTTAAGGCTGAGACACCTCCCTCCCTTATCCCATTATGCCTAAGTATTGCAGCAGAGATTCAAATGCAGTGTGTGCCTTGGAAACTCCCTGCAAAGCTGAGCACAGAGAGACCACTTCACTTTCTCATTCAGTGCTAACTTTCTTCTTCTAAATGAAGCCAACTTAGTTTTATTCTCCCCACCCCATTCTTAGAAGGAAAAGCCCCTTAAAACTCGACGTCTTTTCACTTCATATGTAAAAAAAAATCACGTATCTGAACTATAACATGCATTCTTTTAGTTTTATTTCTTATGGCTAAGGATTTATAGTAGCTTAAGGCTGTTGGGCAGGACAGTGTGTGTGACTCATTAGTCTGAGGATGTGAATAACCACACTCCAGCTCGCTGTTTGCTGGAGGAACAGAGTCCCAGTGTTCGGTGGCTTTGGGAGGGCTGCAGGGCTGTGCCTCAGGCTGGAGCAGGGGATGAGGGCAGGACTTCAACTGCTGCCTGTGGGATGATGGGCAGCAGCTCAGCACAGTGGAGAAATCATGAAGATTGGGAATAATGAGTAAGTTTTCTGTTGGCAACCTGTGAGCTGTGCAGAGGGGTAACTGAGACTGGGTGACTTTGTGGTGTGTAAGAATCTCAGCTTGCTCTTTGGCACTTTGTGTGCAGTGGATAAAATGACCACAGCACACACACTGGAAAAAATCATCTAAAGGCCCGCCCTGGTAAAGTCAGCAGTAGGATGGATGTCTGTCTTAATTTCTTCTCATTGAACTTACTCAGATGCCATTTTGTTGCACGTACAAAAAAAGCCATGTATTTTTGTTACTGGGTATTGCTGTCTGCAGAGGTTTGACATCAAGACTTCATGGGTGAGTTTTATGCAGGGCTTCTACTGATGTTTTACTGCTGTTAGTGTGTGTGTGAATGTTTCTCATTCTTTAACGTGGCTTTTGGAATGTTTTGTGCCTTCCCCAAAGCAGGATTTGGGTTCTTTGTACAGTTAGAGCTACCCTTCAGTTATTAGGGAAGCAGTGGGTGTTCTCAGGGTTATTACTGTCCATCTGTTAGGATGGAATTTGCTACTCAATATATCCTCACCTATGGAAGGAGCTGATAATTGAATCAATAACCTGTGTTCTGGCTTCTAGAGAGCGTTTTGTGGCCAGTGCAGTGAAAGGATATGGGGGCTCAGAAGGCAAGGCTACAAGTGTATCAACTGCAAGTTGTTGGTCCATAAACGTTGTCAGATACTCGTCCCGCTGACCTGCAAAAAGCATATGGTGAGTTTGTGGAGCTGCTTGGTGTTGGGATCTGTACTACTTTGTATCAGTGAGCAATAACTCAGGTTTTTTTACACAGTGAAGGAATGTAACAGTGCTCTGAATGTAACACCAGGCTGAAGTGTTTACTTTGCAGCTCCATGTGGAGCAGACTAAGATGCCTTAAGGAGGATTAAAGTTTGAACTCTGCAGTAAAATATGATCTTAGTTTTAGAAGATGACTGAGCATCTCCTGTAGTGGCTGAGAAGAGTTGACAAAGCATAAGATACATGTGTAAGGTTGTCTTTCAAAGGTGTTATATGCCAGGTTACCCTCAATTCAGAGGGATTGCATGAACTGACTCTTTTCTCTGTTCCTCCTCTATTTTGTCAGGATTCGGTCATGCCTTCCCAGGAACCTCAGTTAGATGATAAAAATGATGAAGTTGACCTCCCTTCAGAAGAAACTGATGGAAGTGAGTACTTTGTAATTTGTGTTTGCCCCATTTGGAAGCCCAGTTTTCTCTCTACCCCTTTATATTTTTTAGACCTTATTCTGGATTAGCTCTAGTTGAGTCCCAGATGAGTTTGGCCTCTGTCAGAATCTGTGCTGGGTTCAGATGTTCATTGATGAATTTCTTACTGTCTGAGCTGGTGGCTCTGCAGTGCCCTTGGGATCTGCTGTCAGGGTTACAAGAATAAAGTGGAGGGAATCAACTGTCCTGTATTATTTAAAGCAGGCTGCTGACCCCAAGCTGCTAAATTATCTTCCCATTTATCAATTTGAAAAATGATTTCTCATGAAGGCCTTGATGACCACCCTACTGATTTGATTTTTTTATTTTCCAGTTCCATACATTCCTTCAAACAGGAAACACGACACCATTAAAGATGACTCTGAGGTAAGTTTTACTAATATTTTTATAATTCTCACTCTCAACAACACAGCTGTCTCAAATAGCTAGTTCTGTGCCCTAGTTTTTTCATGTTAAAATTGGGTGTTCTTTCTAATAACTGGAGTTCTTGATTTTTATTTTTTTTTCTTCCAAGCATTTTGAGTTTTTCAGAAGTCTTTTGTACACAGCTCTGGTTATTACAATGATGATGTGAAAGGCCCTTTTTTCTTCCTTCTATTCATGCTGGAAGAGCAGTGATTTAGCCAGGGGTTTGACTTTAGTGGCCCTTGCAATGAAGGGTGGCTTTGACATTGTCTCATCTGCTCTCTAATGGATGTGCTCCATTGTCCCCTCAGGCCACCTCCACAGCCTCTCATTATGAACATTGAATCAGTCAGAGCTGGGGAGTTAATGTATTAGCAGAGTTGTTTCATATAAATAACAGCTAATAATTTATAGACAGCTCCTGTGGGAATACAATTAGAACAACATACACTTAAGTGTTGTTTTTCAGCTCTTTTGTGGCAGATGATCTGACCCAGTCTCTGTGTGCCAAGAATGTTACTCCCTTAAAGCAGTTTGAAAAAATTCTAAAGGGTTAATTCTAAAGGGCTTTGAGAGATTTTCCTTTACAAATGCTTCTGGCATATTTAATAAATAGGTTGTCCTCTGCATGCACTGGTTTGACATCCCACTGCTAGCCAGCCTGCACCTTTCTTTCCCTTACTCCCACCACAATACTTGTCACTGCCATTATTTCACACATCAGCAGCTCCTGCTCTTGGCTAAATGATGCCTTATTTTCAGTCACATGTCTTTAGATGTTTATCTCAAATTCAGGCATTAAAACATGTCATAATTTCATTTGTTATCTAGAATTTGACTTTCTCTGGCTGGTATTCAAGTAGATACTTGATGCTTAAATTTTAGTGGGGGGTGTTTGCTCACCTGTCCTGAATTATATTGCTCCACTCTTTTTTTTTTTCTCACCTTTCTTTTGAGCTTCACTAAAATAATTGTAGGAGTTCCACAGGGAGGAAGTGGCATCCTGGGAGCTTTTGATGAGAATCTTTAAGCTCTTCTAATAGGCAGTCAATCCTAGATCAAGATTCTTATATAAGTACTGTCCATAGTTGAAGAGAATGCTGATCTCTGCAAGTGTAGTAGTGTAGGGTCAGATAAAAATAGGCCAGAGAAGTGTGTCACAGCATTGTGTACACGGGTAAAAATGAAACCTCAAAGTACAAGCTGCATTGTCTTGCTCAGCTGCTTCAGCTTCTTGTGTGTTGCCCTCTACTTCCAGCAAACAGTCATGACAAATTTATCATCTTAAATACTTAATTTTAAAATAAAACTTTGAGAATGTCCCAAAAGTTTTCAAGTTTGAGGAATTCTGTCCAGTGCTTAAAGGCCTCTCTCTGCTTTAAGAATTACTTTTAATGAAAATATCCCTTATTTTAGCATCTGTTTCTCTCCATGCAGGACATCAAGCCAGTTATTGATGGAATGGATGGAATTAAGATTTCTCAGGGGCTTGGCCTGCAGGACTTTGATCTGATCAGAGTTATTGGACGTGGAAGTTACGCCAAAGTTCTTCTCGTGCGGTTAAAAAAGAATGACCAGATTTATGCCATGAAGGTGGTGAAAAAAGAATTGGTCCACGACGATGAGGTAAAATTCTATGTTAATTATTTTCTGTTACATCTTGGGGAAATTTAGCTGTTTGCTTGGTTGAATGTTTTTGTTAAGGTTTTAGATGAGTTCAAATTCAGTCAAACTATTACAGAAACATCATTTGTCATGAACACCAAGATGAAATCTGAATAGAATGTCACATTTTAATAAAGAAATAACTGTTCCAAAAATGTCTTTTCATCAGACCCTTTCAGCTCTGACTAACCTGGAGACACCAAAGATGGTGAGAAACCTGATGTCTCCAGGTTAGGTGGAGAGCTGGAAGAGTCTGTAGGAAAGTGAGAATTTTTAGAAGAGTTCTATTCCTAGTTTGTCAGAGTTGAGGATGTCTGCAGGGTGGAATGTGGAGAACAGACACTGTTAAATTCAGTTGTCCATGAGGGTTGCACTTGTATGGCTGCTTGAGAAGTGACCAAACACTGTGGTTGGTGTTTGTTTCATGGCATTGAAGTGGTTATTCAGGGCCTTTTCTTGTTCAAGTATTAAAGATTAGTCTGCAATACTTCACAGAATTAAGAAAGTTCAGTTTATTTTGCTCTTTTCAAGAGTGCTGGGTTGTCTGTGTTACTGGAATGAGTTTCTTGGGTTGAAGACAATTGAGTTTATTTGTGAGGAGTTGAATCATAGAATCATAGAATCATAGAATCGTTTGGGTTGGAAGGGACCTTAAAGATCGAGTTCCAACCCCCCTGCCATAGGCAGGGACACCTCCCACTAGACCCAGTGCCCTGTCCAGCCTGGTCTTGAACACCTCCAGAGGTGGGGCATCCACAACCTCCCTGGGCAACCTGTTCCAGTGTTTCACCACCCTCACTGTAAAGAATTTCTTTCTTATGTCTAGTCTAAATCTATCCCCCTCTAATTTATATCCATTGTTTTTAGTGCTCCCATCCCATATTATGTTAAAAATTCTTTCCCCTGCCTTTCTGTAGGACCCCCTCAGGTACTGAGAAGTTACTCTGAGGTCCCCTCTGAGCCTTCTCTTCTCCAGGCTGAACAACCACAACTCCTGCAGGCTGTCCTCATAGGGCAGTTGCTCCAACCCTTTGATCATCTTCGTGGCCCTTCTCTGGACCCTCTCCAACAGCTCAATGTCCTTCCTGTGTTGAGGGCTCCAGAACTGGATGCAATATTCCAGGTAGGGTCTCACCAGTGCTGAGTAGAGGGGTAAAATCCCCTCTCTGGACCTGCTGGTCACAGCAGTGGATCATATTATAGATGTCTGTTTTAGAAATGGCTCAAAACTTTGTGCAGGATTTTCTGAATGTTTCAAGTCTCGAGTATATAATGGGATCTAAATCTTCCTCCAGAATTTAGGAGGTTTTTGTCTTTCTGAAGAGTATATCTGACAACACTGGTGTATGTAGGGGAGCAGAGACGTTGGCAGTTTCTTTTCTGGGAATACCCCTAGTGGTTGTCCAGCAGGAGTTCTGATTGTCCAATTACTCTGTTGCAGGATATTGATTGGGTACAGACAGAGAAACATGTGTTTGAACAGGCCTCCAGTAACCCATTCCTAGTTGGTTTACACTCGTGCTTTCAAACAACGAGTCGGTAAGAAAGATCTGGACTTATTTTCTTTTTGGAAATGTTGATCATTTTCCTCACTGCTTCTCACAAAGCAGACATGACCACTGCTAGCATTTAGTTGAGAGTTTGTTTTGGAAGGAAACATTAGGATTTTCAGGGATTGCCTGCTGCAGCAGAGCAGCCTCACCAGCCTCATGCAGAGGCAAAAGGCATCATCTTTGTTACTACTTTGAGGGACTGGAACATGCATTTTCCAAGTTGAAAAGCTTTCCAGTGTGTGAATATATGGAAAGGAGCTTTCAGCTCCTGGAAAATGAGTTGTACAAAGCAGGATGGGCTCCTGGGACAGCCACCACCTGTGTCAGCAGCTCTGCCAGCCTGCTGCTGTCCTGGAGGCCTCTGTCCTTGGCATTGTCACCTGGATGATGTTTTTCCCAAGGATGAAATCTTGGCTGTAGCTGGAAGGATAGGAATAGTTTTACTTCTTGCAGGTTTCCTTGGAGTCCATTAATTGTTTTATATACTTTCAGATTGTTTCTTGTCATAGAGTACGTGAACGGGGGAGATCTCATGTTTCATATGCAACGGCAGAGGAAGCTTCCTGAAGAACATGCAAGGTGTGTTCCCATAGTTCATTTAAGGAATTATTTCACTGTATATAAATTCAGTGTCCTTGTGAATAAGTGTAGCTGTGTTTTGGTCTACTGCTAATAGAGAAGAGCTGATCACAGAGCAATGTATAAAAATCATATTTAGCATTGCACTGGCTTTTGTATGATCTTAATACAGATGTGGGTTTCTTCCTTTTCTACTTCCAGTGAAGGGGCATCCACAGCCTCTCTGGGCAACCTGTTCCTCTGTGTGACCACACTCACAGAAAGAGATTTAATTCTAGACAATGTTCTTCTAGATGCAGAGGGTCACATCAAACTAACAGATTATGGCATGTGCAAGGTAGGGGTTTTCTCAGCTTCCTATTGTCACTGTAGGGTAGCTCTGGTGATGCTTTAAATCAGCTGCTGCATCCAGTGAGAGGAAGGGAACTGAGGACAGTTCCCCTTAATGCTGTCCCCTTAGAGCACTGCTTTTTTTTAAAGAAAAGTCTTTAGACTCTAACTTTTTAAGTCTAAGAGAAATTTCCAGAAAAGGAAATCAGCTTTTAATGTCTGAAATGATTTCTGCACACAGGAAGGTTTGGGCCCTGGGGACACTACAAGCACTTTCTGTGGGACACCAAATTACATTGCACCAGAGATCCTCAGAGGAGAGGAGTATGGTAAGTTTTTCTTTTTATAAAATACTGAAAAGTTTCAATGTACATAGACTGAAACTTCCTTGGAGCACTGCAGGCTGGCAGACACACAGCTCCTGTACAGATTAGCTCTAATCCCACTTCAGAAAACTCTGCTAAGCCTGCCCCAGTGGCAGTGGGAGTGGTGATGCCTGTGGCTGCAGTGAAAGTGGGGAATTTCAGTGCCATTAATCTTCATTTATGGAAGAGGGGAACACCCACATGCAAGGAGTCCTGGCTGAAAATCTGCTCTGCAAATACTCCCAGGGTTCAGCGTGGACTGGTGGGCTCTGGGTGTGCTGATGTTTGAGATGATGGCAGGAAGGTCTCCCTTTGACATCATCACTGACAATCCTGACATGAACACTGAAGATTACCTCTTCCAAGGTATGGTCATTTTGAGTTTTGTTTTCTGGGGGGAAAAATACAGAAAATCAAGTAAGTTTTGCATTTCAGGACTAGTGATATATAATTTTTTTTCTGAATAGGAGTAGAAATTGCCATATTTATTATAGTAGGAACTGTCCCAACCAGAGGAGCTGCCTCCTGTGCTGGGGCAGGATAGGCTTTAAGCTACTTACTGCTCTTATGTAACAGAACCTGCTCTGGCTCCCTTGAGGAGCCTTCTATTAAATCAAGACTCTTATAATAACTTGTACATATATTGAGGGTGCTGAAAGAGAGGCATTAGCTTCATTCTTGCTATTGTTTGCAGCATAAACAGGGAATGAAATGTTTTCAAAGAGGATCAATGCCACCTGGTCTTCATGAGTTAAAATAATTGTAACCTCTTCCCATTTTCCAAATGGTAATGCTATTTAAATTAATACATTCTTTGTATTGAAGTCATGGTCAACCTCACAAACCAAAACCAATCCTGCTGTTTTCAAACCTCTAACAGTTATTCTGGAGAAGCCAATCCGGATTCCAAGGTTCCTTTCTGTCAAGGCTTCCCATGTGTTAAAAGGATTTTTAAACAAGGTAAATAACATTCTCTTTTTATTTTTAGCATCTGAGATCTGGAAGTCAGAGCTTCCTGTTGAAAGCAATACAGTTAAGAAGTTAATCTGCTTACTGTTAAAATCTATAAAACCTTTGGTATCCTGTATGTTTTAAAAAACCCACTTCTGAGTTGCTAATTTACTGAGGGAACTCCACAGAGCAGCCTTGATTTAACAGCCTGCAGCTAGTGGGGGCAAAAATAACTGTGGGCTTTTTTT
>VZTY01008563.1:81719-107681 GCA_013400935.1 Turnix velox | reverse complement strand
CATAGAGTATGTGAACGGGGGAGATCTCATGTTTCATATGCAACGGCAGAGGAAGCTTCCTGAAGAACATGCAAGGTGTGTTCCCATAGTTCATTTAAGGAATTATTTCACTGTATATAAATTCAGTGTCCTTGTGAATAAGTGTAGCTGTGTTTTGGTCTACTGCTAATAGAGAAGAGCTGATCACAGAGCAATGTATAAAAATCATATTTAGAATTGCACTGGCTTTTGTATGATCTTAATGCTGATGTGGGTTTCCTCCTTTTCTATTTTCAGGTTTTATGCTGCTGAAATTTGCATTGCTCTAAACTTCCTACACGAGAGAGGCATCATCTACAGAGATTTAAAGCTAGACAATGTTCTTCTAGATGCAGAGGGTCACATCAAACTAACAGATTATGGCATGTGCAAGGTAGGGGTTTTCTCAGCTTCCTATTGTCACTGTAGGGTAGCTCTGGTGATGCTTTAAATCAGCTGCTGCATCCAGTGAGAGGAAGGGAACTGAGGACAGTTCCCCTTAATGCTGTCCCTTAGAGCACTGCTCTTTTTTTTAAAGGAAAGTCTTTAGACTCTAAAAGTAACTTTATAAGTCTAAGGGAAATTCCCAGAAAAGGAAATCAGCTTTTAATGTCTGAAATGATTTCTGCACACAGGAAGGTTTGGGCCCTGGGGACACTACAAGCACTTTCTGTGGGACTCCAAATTATATTGCACCAGAGATCCTCAGAGGAGAGGAGTATGGTAAGTTTTTCTTTTTATAAAATACTGAAAAGTTTCAATGTACATAGACTGAAACTTCCTTGGAGCACTGCAGGCTGGCAGACACACAGCTCCTGTACAGATTAGCTCTAATCCCACTTCAGAAAACTCTGCTAAGCCTGCCCCAGTGGCAGTGGGAGTGGTGATGCCTGTGGCTGCAGTGAAAGTGGGGAATTTCAGTGCCATTAATCTTCATTTATGGAAGAGAGGAACACCCACATCCAAAGAGTCCTGGCTGAAAATCTGCTCTGCAAATACTCCCAGGGTTCAGCGTGGACTGGTGGGCTCTGGGTGTGCTGATGTTTGAGATGATGGCAGGAAGGTCTCCCTTTGACATCATCACTGACAATCCTGACATGAACACTGAAGATTACCTCTTCCAAGGTATGGTCATTTTGAGTTTTGTTTTCTGGGGGGAAAAATACAGAAAATCAAGTAAGTTTTGCATTTCAGGACTAGTGATATATAATTTTTTTTCTGAATAGGAGTAGAAATTGCCATATTTATTATAGTAGGAACTGTCCCAACCAGAGGAGCTGCCACATTGCCTCCTCCTGCAGGGGCAGGATGGGCTTTAAGCTACTTACTGCTCTTATGTAACAGAACCTGCTCTGGCTCCCTTGAGGAGCCTTCTATTAAATCAAGACTCTTATAATAACTTGTACATATATTGAGGGTGCTGAAAGAGAGGCATTAGCTTCATTCTTGCTATTGTTTGCAGCATAAACAGGGAATGAAATGTTTTCAAAGAGTATCATTGCCTCCTTGTTTGCATGATTTAAAATAATTGTCACCTCTTCCCATTTTCCAAATGGTAATGCTATTTAAATTAATACATTCTTTGTATTGAAGTCATGGTCAACCTCACAAACCAAAACCAATCCTGCTGTTTTCAAACCTCTAACAGTTATTCTGGAGAAGCCAATCCGGATTCCAAGGTTCCTTTCTGTCAAGGCTTCCCATGTGTTAAAAGGATTTTTAAACAAGGTAAATAACATTCTCTTTTTATTTTTAGCATCTGAGATCTGGAAGTCAGAGCTTCCTGTTGAAAGCAATACAGTTAAGAAGTTAATCTGCTTACTGTTAAAATCTATAAAACCTTTGGTATCCTGTATGTTTTAAAAAACCCACTTCTGAGTTGCTAATTTACTGAGGGAACTCCACAGAGCAGCCTTGATTTAACAGCCTGCAGCTAGTGGGGGCAAAAATAACTGTGGGCTTTTTTTTATAAAGTCTTTTCTGTAGTAGTTAAGCTGATTTGAAATCTGTAGAACCATTACTGCTTTTAATAGAGAGGAATTATATGGATTATATGCTACTAAAAAATCCGGGGTTTATTCTTCTAAGTTGTAAAATGCCATTCTTAAAATCATATTTCAAACAAACTGAAAGGGTGGAAAAAAAGAAGGAAAAGCCCTTGTTAACCACAATGTCTGTGTCTTAGCAGCAGGGAGTGCTGGGCTCAGGGGTTGTGACTTGATTTTTCTCTTGCACAGGACCCCAAAGAGAGGCTGGGCTGCCAGCCCCAGACAGGCTTTGCTGATATCAAGTCCCACACGTTTTTCCGCAGCATAGACTGGGATCTGGTAAAAAATAATCACTTCTTATTTAGATGTGTTCAAAAGTAATAGTGTGGGGGTTTTTTAGTTTATGAATTGATTGTGGAAATACAATGGAAATGAGCTTTTGCATCCAGAAATCTGCTCCTTTGTTTTATTCTTCCTTCAGCTTTAGTATTTTCTGTTATTAGCAGCTGCCAACACAACTGGTTTGAGTTTGTAGCAGAACATAAACCATGTACTGTGGGGTTTCTAACAAATGTCTCCTAAATATATTTAAGACTATGAAAAATACTTGGGAAGCTTTTTTAATTACTAGGTTTTAATTCAAAATGCAGGTTTTGAGTAAAGAAGCTTTTTGATTAAAAGCTTTTCCAAAGCTTTTCAAGTTGAAATGCTGACTCAAGGTGTTCTTTCCTCTCTGAAGCTTGAGTTAAGTGGAAAACTAAGTAATGGTAAAGACACACAATAAACACTTTTTCCCTGGTGTTAGTCATCCAGGTTGTTTATGACACAACTCAACATGTTCAGTTACTCACTCTGTATCTAGGCTGGTTGACAGCAGTGGGAGTACTGGGATTCCATAACCTATGAATGTTGTTTTTAGGAGGTTTTTGTTAATTAGAAGTATTTTAATTTCTCCCTTCCCTATTCTACTTCTTTCTTAGCTGGAGAAGAAGCAAACCACCCCCCCCTTTCAGCCTCAGATCACAGATGACTATGGTTTGGATAACTTTGATACACAGTTCACCAGCGAGCCCGTGCAGCTAACTCCAGATGATGAGTATGTTTCTTTCTTTTTCCTCAAATTGCTTATTTCCCAACAGATAAAACCCAAACAATTCTGCTTTTTTCCAGAGATATCATCAAACGGATAGACCAGTCAGAATTTGAAGGATTTGAATACATTAACCCATTGTTGCTGTCAACAGAAGAAACAGTATGAAGGAAGAGGACACCTTTGGTTGGGGACAGTGTGAATTACTTTCAGTTTATCCTTACCCACAGTATATGCATGCCAGGCTCTGGGGACTTGGATGTTGGATGGAGACCAATGATTTTAAAACAAACAAAAAAAAAACCAACAAAAAAAAAAAATGCTGCTGAAAATCAAAGAAGAAGAGACACAATGATTCTGGTGGGTGTCTTCTGCCACTCAGTGATTCTTAACTTCCAGGCACTGACACAACAGGCTTCAGTAGTGAAGGAAATGGCATTTTGTGCCTGTTTTGATGAAGGATGGAAAAATATTCATTGCATCCCTGGAAAAGGAAGACTCTGAGCGACTGAGAACTTGCACACGTCCTACAGACACTGATGCAATGAGCTACCAAGTGAAGAGTATTAACAGTGTAACATCCTGAAGAATAAAATATATTACGGTGGTGTTGAAGCTTATTTTTGATGCCTTTTTTCCACCAGTGGTACCTGTCTAAACGTCTCAGATTATATTTAAAAGGAGTTGTGTTTTATTAGCAATCAAAACATAAATTTGGGTACAAGATTTAAGTGCCTAAATGGATAAAGTGAAGAGTTGTTACTTATTTGGGAAGTTCTTAAACCTGGTAAGTTCTGTTTGTTTAATATTAAGTAACCATTTCCATGTGAAACATTCAGTTTGCAGCTGCAGCCTGATGTTCTTTTGCATCATTAGACAATTTGAAATGCAGAGACTCAGCAATATTAATTCCAAATTAGAATTTACAGAACCAATTGGAAAGTCTGTGTTTAAACTCCAAATTTACCCAAATGTATGGATTGAAAACAAAATTTGCACAGAAAGTTGTCTGAAAAAAAACCTCTCTCAAGCAGTGCCTACACCTCAGTGATCTTGTGTTGTATATTAGATTTTTTGCAAAGTATTTTTATCAACAATACAAATAGTCAGAAATAGAGCAAAAGCATAATAAAGCCTAGCCTTAAAAGTTTGAAATAGTGGCTCTAGAATAAATTGTGCTATAAAATGGAGTTTCCTGATAAAGCACACCTCCTCCTCACCATCAGCTCTCTGCTTTTGCAGTTACTCCCTGGGTATTAATGACTAATCATTCTGTGTAAGAGAATGGGATGTTTTGGTAAAAGGATTTGCATCAAAATAGTCCATTTTTTTTTAATGGCAGGAAAATGAACACCTAAGAAATAGATTAAAGCAGAAGATCAATGTATCAGATCCTTTTTGGTGGGTGGGAGGGAGGTTTTAGGGGGTAGGGGAGAGGAGTGCACTCCATTCTCAACTTACCAGCTTGGACAAACTCCAGTGGCTGTGTTTGGGGGTCCCCATAAACCTGGGAGGATTGACCCCTCTCTGAGTAATGAGAGCAGAGGCAGGGTTTCCTTTTAGCTGAATTTTGGGTTAACTCCACTTCGGGGGGAGGGAAGATCTGTGGGGAGGAAAACAAAACTGTAAAATGTAGGATAAATCACAAGGCTTTCACTTTCTTTCCATTAACATATGGTTTTCTCAGGGTACAGCATTGCATTAGGTGCTGAACATGACATCTTTTGGGATTCACATCCATGTCATGAGGTGCTAGGACCAGACTGCCAAAACATTGTGAAAATTTTCAATGAATTGTTGATTACCAATCCCCAGTGTGTGCCCCCCTCGTTTTAGCCACAATTCTGCAGAGCTGTGGGCTTTTCACTTGTATTAATCCCCCATTCGGATTTCAGTTGTGGGTTTCTGTTGGACTGTAGCTTTTCATATTTAAAATGTTTTAATCAGCACTAAATAATTTAACCAGTGAGAAGTATTTGCCTCAAATGCCTGGACTTTAGATGTTTTTATTATCTACTACAGGAAACATTTACCTTTTAAATGTAATTTGATGGGGTTTTTTTATTTAATTACTACTTTCTTTTTTTTCCCTTCTCCCTGGCAATCACTTTATTTATCTTGGATTATTTTTCTTTCAGTGTTTTCAGCTCCCCAAGTAATAAATTAATAGCTAATTATCAGAGTGACTGCAGGCAGCTCATGAAAGGAAACGTGACATTCAGGTGTCCTTTGACATGCCAGGGCATAGAATTTAAAATGAAAACACCTAGAGTGTGGGTTGGTGTGTTTTGGGGTTTTTTTAACCTTTTTTTTTAGGTTTCAGAAGGCTTTGGGAGGGAGGTAAGGACCAATAGACACATTTGCTAAACAAACATTGTAAAAACTACTTGATTTTATTTAAAAAATTTACAGGCATTTGCAATGTTGCTGTGTTGCCAAATAGTTCTGCTGGATACCAGTTGGGTTGCTCACGTGCAAAGTGTTTGAATAATGTTCTGTTGATGATGAAGGGGAAATTTTTTTATATAAAAGTACTTGTTTTATAAATAAAAGAAAATGAAGGATGTAATTAAATGTGTGGTTTGGAAAAAAAAAAACAAATCCTAATATATTACAAATGGATCTGGTAATGATATATAGTTGTCTTATTTGAAATAGTAAATGAAAATTCTAGCTAATTTAATGATTGTAAAACAGTAAATATGTTCTTGTAGTTTTGTATAATTAGTTGGGATCTTTGCTGACCAGTTTTAATTGTGCAGAAGATGGTATACTAATCCATAACAGCTAAGATCATTTATATTCTTGCACATCTATTAAAGACTTTAATGAAAAAGTTGATAGACTTTTATTATTTATCAGTAAACTTTTTAAAGAGATTCCATAGGGATTAAATTGATGGGATTCTTCCTGGATTTTGATGCTTTGTGTTTATTCTGGATCACACTTGAGCTGTTTCTGGGGGCCAGACCCAGGTTTGTTGAGACACAAAACCTGACTTGTTTTTCCTTTTGAGGAAAGTTCATCCATGGCTTGTTCCTTTGCTCCTTTTTCTCCTGGATTCACCACACAACATCATCACTGTTCTCAGAGAGACACCTGGCCAGGTGCCCGTCGATATCCATCTGGGACAACCTGCAAATACAAAGTCAAATCCTTTAATTTCCATTATTATTTACATTAGCTTCTTGCTAAGTTAGCTTTTGGCTATGAGGAATGCTGCACTGGAGTATTTTTTTGGGATTATGATACAAAATTTGCAACATCTTTTCATATTCAGGTACTTGGAACTGCTGATTCTGCAAACACATTTCCCAGAGTACAGTCTAGTAATTAGTTGGGAACTAGAAGTGCTTTTTAGTTAAATTTTCATTATTTTGAGTATAGAAAATGCAGGGTTTAATATACTGTAAAGGAATTAAGAATGAATTACGGACTTACTTCCCACTGAACTGCATCAGACACATTGGACAACTGTCAAGAATTGAAGATCCTTCACTGGGGTTTTCAGCCACCTCCTGGCAGCTCTCAGCCCCAGCTCCACTCTCCAGAGGAAGCTTCCCTTCTGCAGGCAGGTATGAAACATCTCCTTGATGTGTTTGTGTTTGATCCTCTTCCCTATAATTTTCTTTACTATTTCTCCTGCTGTTCTGTGTTGCTCCTCTGTGGTGCTGTTGAAAGCCAGAGGCTTCTGCAGAGCCTTGGGGCCACGCCTGGGGCTGCCTCTGCTGAATGAGGTTGTGCGACTCGGGACTTGCATCTACTTTTGAAACACCTTTTATGTCTTCTCCAGCCTTATTTTCTATTTTCCTCCCAGCTGTAGAGGGTTGCTGTGCTTGGCTCCATCCTTGGTGTCTATGGGTGCTGTGTCCCAGCTGCTGGGGACTGAGCTCTGCTGCCTCTGGGCTTTTTTCTTTGGGAAATATTGGGAATGAAACCCACTGAAACTCTTTCTCTGTGACTGTGAAGACTTCTTGCTTTTCTAGACTCTTTTCCTCCAAGCTCTGTGACACATACACACTGGTTTTAGACAAATTCATCAAACCAAGGCTCAGCACGTTAAAGTAATAAGAAATGAACATTTCTTATTCAAGAAATAGGCTGGACAAGGCACTGAGCAACCTGATGTAGTGGGAGGTGTTCCTGCCTATGGCAGGGGAGTTGGAACTCGATCTTTGAGGTTCCTTCCAACCCAAACTATTCTATGATTCTATTTCCATCCCTCTGTAGTATCTATGATACCATCCCCTTCATCCTTGAGTGTATGTTCCCCTACTACCTTTGTACAACCTTCAATAAAGACTAAAACACTACAACAGCAAAGGGCAAAAAGCTACAACTCAAGTTACTTTAAAAAATTGCTTTTACTAAAATTTTTTTTACTATTCCTTCTCAAGAAGATAATTCTTCCTCTTGTGGGGAGCCCACAAAGCCCTTACCTTTGCTGAGAACTCTGGCAAAGTGGGCACCGTTTGCCAAATGGTGCCGTGTAAATCCTCACTGATGTTTCTCATTAACATCATCCACGTCTTCTCACACTCCTTTAAGTCGCCTTTTTCAAACCAGGCGCATCCAGCCCCGGTCCTGCACGGAGAGAAACAGCCCCAGAGTTAGAGAGAGAAGGACGAAGGCTGTGCCGCTGCTGTTTATTGAGGAATTTACCACAAACCCCGCACCATGCGCTGGAAGCTGTGCTTCCTTCAGTCTGGTCGTTACTTTAAGCAGATTCTCGCTCTCTGTCGCACGGTGTGAGCCGTTCCCTCAGGCGCTCGGGACTCACCGGCCATGGCAGGGCTCCAGGCCGCGGGCTGGCACCGCCTTCCGGCCCTTCAGCCGCAGCTTGGCGGCTCCTTCCTCAGACATGGCCGCGGCTCCGTGCCCGTCCCAACCGGCCTGTCACAGCCCCGCCGAGCCGGCGGGCGGCACTGATGGCTACAAGAGGGCGGCTTGTTTCCCTCCTTCCTCCTCCATGTCTTCTTCTTCTTTCTCCTCCTCGCGGCTGCTCTGCCGCCTCAGGCAGGGCCGGGCGTGGCGCCGACACCTCCTGCTCCGCCCTGAGGAGCCTGAGGGAGGCACCGCCCTGAGAGAAAGCACCGCCCTTTCCGAGGGTAACCCAGCCTTTTCTTGAGGGCAACAATCACTCTTTTTCTGTTAGGAACGTGGCTTTTTCTTCAGGGAAACCATCACCTTTATTTTTGAAGTGAAACCTGACATTTTTCTGAGGGAAAGCCTCGCCCATTTTGTGAGGGAAACCCCTCCCGGTTCCTGAGGGCGGGCCCCGTCCTTCCCCGCCCTTCCCCGTCTCAGCGCTCCAAGCGCATGCGCGTCTGGCGTTCCCCATCTGCAGGTGATTTTTTGGCCTCCAAACGAATTATTTAATTATTATCTTTACTCTATAAACTTTATTTTTTATTTATTTTTATTTATTTATTCAATTTTGGTAGTGTTTTGGTGTGCGCGAGGGCTTAGATGCGGAGCAGCCGCCTGTGGTTCTCCGCCCCGTCCTCGGCCGCGGCCCGGCAGAATGTTCCAGGCGCTGGCCCGAGCGGAGTTTTTCACTTAACACCGGGGCTGTGTGAGTCTAAAGCTAAAAAATGTTGATCCAAATAGTAAAACAGGTTCTGTTGAAGTGATAAAAGTCTTTTTTTTTAGCCAGGAATGGCATAGGGTGGGTTGGAATAAAGCATTAGTTCGAGCAGGACTGTGGCTGTGGGTGAGCGTGTTAACCAGGCTGTGGCCTTCTCAAAAGCAACTATAATAGAAAAATAATGATAGAATCCTCATAATTCTCCAGTACTTAGATTAAAAAAATTAAGAAAGTAACTCTGCTGATTAAATGAACCGTAGGAAGAAAGAAATAGCAGTAGAAAAACCCATCTCTGCCACTCAGACATCACATTTCCCCCATATTAACTAACACCTGTTGAAGCTCTGGCAGTACCTGAGGATGGTTCCATTGTTCTGATTTTATTATTTTTTGCTATTTAGAAGCTGCTTCCCAATGAGACTCCAGACCATAACCTGGTGCCAGGTTCTCCTTTCCCCCTTTGGCACAGAAGGTGTTTTCTGGAAGCTTCCAGGTGGAACAAGGTAAGTTGAACAGAAGGAAAGGGAGGATTTAAATTTGGAGATCAATAACTGTTTATTCTGGTTGAAGGAGACAGGCAGAAAAGCGTTTCGTTTGTGTTCTTTTTTTTTAAATTTTTGATTGTTTTCCTTGCCAATCTTGACTGCTAAGGTGCAGTATTGTTTCTCACCACTTCGTGGCAGCAAAGGACCAGAAAAACGTGGCTTTTACAAAATTTGCGGGGGCTGTGGAAGCGATCAGCGTGAGCGTGTTTCTAAGCATCTCTCTGTTAACGATTATTTCATAATATTTGTTTATTTCACGGTGCTGCTTCTGTTTCTGGGGTGTTTGCGTTAGTGTTTTGCATTTCTTGTGACTCCTTGGATACTTACTTGACAGTCCTTTACTCCTGAAACAGATTTATTTTGTTAGAAGTGGCTTCTGAAATAGCAGTCACAAGCATAGTCTGTTTCTCGTGCTGAAGGTGCTGCTGGTGCTGTGAATCACACATTACAGTATTTTCTAAAGCCTTATCGTGAGTGAGAAATAAAAAAATATCGCCTTGTGTTATTTAATAACTAGAATATTTTGTGCTCTTTAGCAAAAAGTTCTCACAGAAAGGCACAGAGTAGTCTTTACCATCAGCAGCTTCCACTGGATTTGGGCCAGTGGTCAAGGGATTTGAGCTTTTGGAAGTAGAATGCTTCTACAGATTATCTTTAGGGATTTCCTGGTAAGTGGAGAGGCAGCATGTGTAGTTATCTACTCCCTGTAGAGTCTCATCAAGTTGCACATGCTTAATCTTCACTTACATGGTTCCTGCTTCTTGCTGCAAAGTGGGCCTCAGTTTTAACTTTTGCTCTCAGGAAGAAGGGGCTATTATAACAAATTCTAATCCTTTTGCAATTCTGCGTTCTCTAAAGCCTCCCAATTGCCTGCCAAACAAACCAAGTGATCTTTTCCTGGGCTGGGGGACAGAGGAGAGTGTAAGACACAGGTGCCAGCATTTGCTGGGGAAGAACTGGTACATTATCAGCTAATCCGCCTTCTGCTATTTCTGATTTCCTACTCAACAGCTGCAGCATTGAGTGAGAGCTTCTGCATTTGGGAAGAATTAGAGAGCCTGGTAATGCAGGGTCTCTGTTACAGATACAACAGCTCACAGACAGGGATGAGATTTTTTTGCTGCCGGTGTAGAATTTGGAGTGCTAGGCATTTTATAGCCTGGAAAAATTGTAATTTTTCAGCTGTTGTCATGGAGTAATCGATGAAGAAGAAATGCCATAGTTTCTGCTGAGTTTCTCTCAGAGCCTGATGTAATTGCATGCGTGAGCTATTATTTTTTTTGAGTGTACCACTTTGAGGGTAAGGCTTCCTTTAGCAGAGCTGGGAGGATAAAGATGACATGCAGTTTCAGCTTGAGAAGTGCAGGCTCATTGCTGTTTTCAGAGAAAGTCAGTTGAGTGGAGGCAGTTTTGCTGCCTCTCCCTAATTTTAGTCGTAGGTGACGTGGTCTTTTCAGTGAAAAGATTAAAAGTCATTGCCTTTGAAACCTACTTCCTCTGGTATCTTACCAGAGCTTGAATTTGTTCATGTGCAAAGTCCAGTGTACAGCCTTCTGTTTTGAAGTAGGACAAACCACTACCTGTTGGCTGTATATGGAAAAACAAGCCTTGTGCCATTTATATGCCAAGATGAGAGGGCCTAAAATGAGAATTAGGGAGACTGGTGTGGCATTTGTGGGTACCAGGTTGCCAAGGAGGCATCTTGTATTGAAACAGTTGCCTGGGAAACATTTAAAAATACATTGAATGGAAAAGCATATGTGATGTGCCCACAAGTGTTCTGTGTGAATGAAATGCCAGGGCTGATGATGGCACCACGAGACTGTTACTATTACATGGAAACTCTTATTGTTTCACAGAAAGAAAACCTTCTTTTTCCTATGCAGCCAAGGAAAGGAGGGAGTTAGCAGCTGTAATCCATAATGTCCTACCTTGGACAGAGTGGTTTGTCTGCTAGTGATTTCCAGATGCTAAAATGTATCTACTCTTCACTGAGAGTGACTGGCAAAAGTGAGGCTGGTTGGAATTATAATCTCCCTGATTAATCCTCCTTTGGAGATTTAGAAACAAATACCTTACTCTTGATTTTCTAGAGGTTTAAGAAGCTTGTCTGGGAGCCTGCAGATTTAGCTTGTGAGATGGTTAGTTTGTTGGAGGAGAGATGCAATGAAACCAAGTTCATTTGCTAAGAAGAAGGGTCCAGAGGCCTCGTTGTCAGTAGCAGCTCTGTGAGTATGTGTTGCCTTATAGGGAGAAAGCTCCAGGGGCTTTGTTTCTTGAAGATGTTGCCTGTTTGAAGCTGTGAAGTTGCTGTTTATTTGGTAATGTTCCTGCTTTTCCCTAGTGAGGAAGCCTTTTGACTCAGAGACTTTGCTGTCATTTTGGCCAGCAAGCGATGCTTTTTGGCTGGCTGTCTCCTCCGGGCACAATCTGCTCGAGGCTCTGAGGTGATCCAACAATTGCCTTGGAAAACCATGAATCAGATGAAGTCTTGTATGTGTCAGTCAAGTCCTAGTATCACTCATCGTTTTTCTGGCCCCAGTGTAGGTTTGGTTAAATCAAATCCTGATGTTTCTAAGCCCTGGGGTTAGGGTAAGAAAGGCGGGGAGGATCTGCCTTTCATCTTCCTCTTGCAGTTTTGCAATGTGACTGAAAACTGTTGGAGAGAATGTTTCAGATCTCAAACACAGATTAGGTTCAATGGCACGAAGCCGTGGGTTCTGTGGCCTAGCCTATCCCCCATACCAGGGAGTTGTACAATCTCCCCATACTTTAAAGGATCTCAGCTCTGAGTTTAGGATCAAATATGGCTTGAGGTTTTCATGCTTTCTTGGAGTTTTTTTGTTACTTATTTTTGTGTGTCTCTCGGTGGTTTGAGTTCCTCCTGTTTGCTGTGCATCATACCTTCATTTGAAATCAATATACTTAAGGGTCCCCACAAAAAGAAAAAGAAATAGCAAATCCATAAATAATATCTGTAGTAATTACAGAAGATCACAAGTTTAGTTTATGGGCATGAAACCACAAAGCAGTGAGGGAAAATTACCAATACTAGTTCATGTGGTGAGATGGCATCCATAACCAGAATGGTGTATGAAAGCAACTTAAAATAGAATGTAATTCAACAGATGAGTGTTTATTTATTTATTGCCTCAACAAATACGAGTGGTAGGTTTAGTTACTTTTGCAATTTTTAAAGAACCAGACAGCATTTTTGGAAGGAAAATCTAGTAAATCCAAAAGCATAAGCAAAGCTTTGTAGGCAAGTATAAATTCTTTTCCCTGACAAGGGTGTATTTTAGCTGCAGTCTAGTGGTGTTATAATTTTGTTGCAATATGGAATTGTCTTGGAAACACACAGCAGGTCCCTGCTCCTTCAGAAAGTAATATGTTTCTGAATGTTTTTGTCCAATAGTTTGTATCTTCAGAGTATTGATAAACACCAGTGCAAATATACAGTCTCCTTTGGCCTGAAGACGTGCTCTGGCTTTAGCATCACACTTCTAATGACAAACATTCACCTAGTTTGCCACATGCATTCTTTTATCTTAGCTGTGCTCTGTGCGTGTTAGGAGATTTATTTCTGCTCGTAATGTGTTTCATGTGTGTAAGTTGTAAATATTGTGCTCATAAATCTGCCTGGAGCATCCCGCCCCAAGGATGGAGACAGCTTTCAGTAGGTCTGTCTGCTGCACATTGGGAGACTCTCTCTCCTCCTCTGGTTTTTCCATTGCTTGGTGCTTAGTGGCACGTTGCCAGCCTCCTACCCCACATTAACAGGAATATTAGATATTGCTGAATTTTAAGTGTTTTTCCTTCAGGGTGAGAAGAATGTAATGGAGTGTGCATCTGGCAGCAGGATGTTGTTCCTGTGGTTTGCAGTGTGCCCTCCATGCAAAGTCACTGCCGTGGGTTTCTGTCTTCTAGGCATGAGGAGTTCTACCCTGTGCACTTAGGTAGCTCTTAGACCAGGCTGGGAACATGTTATGTCAGGGATTACATTAATATATTGAAAATAATCTAAATTAAATACCACATGTAATCCCAGAACTCCATTTATTTATTCCCACTTCCAGAACCAGCTCCATCTGGAGTCACACCTAGTGACCTCTCTTTTTTCATCTGAGAGATGGAAACTTGTTGTACTTGCCTCATGAGATGTTTTGGGAGAATTTATTAGTTCATAACATATATGTAGGAGGACCCTTGGTTTGCCTCACACAGTAGATCCCCAAATTATAACCTTTACATTAAAAAGAAATTCCCTATAACACTCTGTGACCCAGAGCACGTGATGCCTTTCAGGAGAGCCGGAAAGGAGGACGGCGTCATCACCTGAGGGGAAACAAATCAGAAAGAAACCAGGAGGGGAAATTTTGGTGCTTATTTTTAGATTCCGTGGGTGATTATTTTTTTCAGATTTGTCTCTATTAATTTCTGTAGAACACAGTGTTAATGTGTGATTAGACTATCTACGAACAGGGGATCAATTTCTAGGGAAGTCATCACTCATGAGCAATCCCTGAAGACTCAATATTCACATTTGTACCAGGGTAAGGTGGCAAAGACATGACTGCAGACAGCATAGAGATGTCTGAGGCAGCTGTAAGGCAGCTAGTTGAGAAATAAACCTTACATTTAATGAGTACAGAGAAATATATCCATGGTGCTGGGTCAATCCTGCATGTAGCAGCAGATAGTGTTATTCCAGTGCATCCATGTGGAGCTGTTTCTGTGCTGGTGCCTGTGTACCTTCAGCATCTTCTCTTATTTAGCACAAGGCTACAACACTTGTAAGTCTCATTGAAGAACATGCTGCGTGTTAATCAGCACTTTATTGTCTCAGTGTGCTTAAAATAAGCGTTTTGTCACATTCAAGACGAAGGAACTTTATTGGTTTGCATTCTGGCACTGTGCTTCATGTTGTCAAGTGCTGTCAGTTGGCTTCTCTCTGTAACTTATTTGCAGGGAGAGGCAGCTTGAGATTGAAACATTCTGGTAACAATTTTCAGCAGATACGTATTGGATGTGTTAGATTCTAACGTTGCAAAGAACAGGAGACTTCATGGATAATAGTCTGATCCAGTGTGCTTGGAGAGGTCTCCTTTAGGGCCTTTGACCACTGTGTAGGACTGGGAAGATGAAGCTGAAATTCCCCTGTTGCACAGTGAATGTAGTGAGAGGAAGGAAAGAAGATAGCATCTTATCAAAGGATCTTCTAGTTTCCTTTATAAACAGCTAAGAAGTAGCTTCACCACTTCCCTCACTCAGTATTAAGTGAAGGACCTTTGAGAGGACAATGGATGTTGGGCCTACCCAGTGTCTCTGTGGCTGTCTTTCACTCTGTCATCCCACTGCAGTTTTGTAAAGATTAAAACAAACAAAAAAACCCATAACCCCAAGAAAGCATCTTCAGGGCTGGCGTGCACAAAATATGAGATTTTTGGCTGGTTAGAGCTAATTTAAAACTCTTTAATCACAAATCTGTGGGAATTCAACAAAACGATAAGCAGAATTATCCCTTTCTCCAGTGTTTTGTGGTTATTTGTTGAATTTTCTTGTGCAGTAGCTTTTTTGGAAAATGGTGAAGGTCAGGAATGTACAATTAAGTCTTGTTTTGAGTCACCCAACTGAGAACAAAATCTAGAAAAAAATTATTTGTATTACAAAATGTCAGAGGCATATTGATGTAATTATTCTTAAAAGCAGATACTGTAGGAAATAGGATGGATTAAGTTATTACAAACATTCGTGGAGTAAAAACACTATTAAAGCATTATAAAAGTCATACAAGCAGTGAACCAAAAGTGTAAAAACAATGCTTTGGAAATGAATATTTTCCCAAGAAAACTTTCCAGTAAGAACCTGGGAAACTGCACTTTTTCTTGTCAGTGAAAAAAAAGTCACATTCCAACTTTAAAGAGACAGTGCTTCTGGAGAAATATAGGATATTGCTTTAGAAACTATGGGAAAAAAGACACTGAAGGACTTAATATAAGCTTTTTTCCTCCCCAGTGTATGCCTCTTATTCTTTTCATGTGTTTTTCCATGTGGATGGTAAAAGTAGATGGGACAGTTTCACAATTTCTTCCATTAGATATATTTTTCTAACTCCCTTGTACTTGTGGAATTCTTGCTAGTGGAAAAATAACAATAAATCACTTTAGGGAGCGGAGTGAGCTGCATATTTTGTGGGCATTTGGAGATGTATGTCAGTAACATCCCACCTGAGCTTCTTTGAACTTGCTTTTGGTGTGCTTTGCTAATGAAATCCAGTATGTGCTAGTAGCAACTTAATGGTTGTTTTCTATAGGTTTATTTTTAAATGACCCATAAATAAGCAGTTATGTGGGCTCAGATGTGTTCCGGCCTAAATGACAAATGCAATTGGTCCTAATTGGTTTCCTTGGTAGTTCTCAGAAACAACCTTGACCACTTAGTCTTAATATTGCTCATTCCTTTGACTTTTCATGGTGGTTCTTCTGAAGACGTGCTGTGGAAATGGTGTAAAAGTGAAGTTTCCCCTCTTGCTGGTAGAACTGGACCTTTTGTGTAGACAAAGGATTTCAGTCTCTGGGGGTGCTATGTCTGATATCCTTCATTGGTAATAAATACACAAAAAATAGAGTGTGCAGAAGCAGATCCTTCTTGATTCATCTCCATTTTGGTGTGAAAGCACAGACTTGAGCTTTTAATCAGTACCATGAAGCTTGGTCCCAAAATTATTATGGAGAAGAGAAATAAGCTTTGGAGAGAGGAAAAAAACATGGAATATAAGGCCTGATTTAAGACTTTTAAAAATGCTGGTTCCTGTGGGATTCTTAAAAGCATAAATTTGTTTTGATCCGTTAGTGACTGTTCTCTCTACCTTTTTTTTTTTTCTTTTTTTTTTCTTTTTTGGCTTAGCTAGCTGTACAAATTACTCAGTTTTCCTGTGTAGAAATTCAAACAGAAAATAATCCAACCCCTGGATTTCTAAATTCAAGTAGCTTTTAAATCAGAAATGGTTTTGAAGCAAGAACAATAATCTTTCTGGTAGTGGGTGGCATAAAGAGACTGTTTTTTTCCATTCAAGGCTTTTCCTTTTAAACGTATTTGATTTAGATTGATTTAACTTGGTGTGGGAATTGAAAGTCTGACTGTGAAACTTCCTGTTCCTGCGTTGTGGCTTAAGTGAGTTGCTGGATGAATGTGTCTCACCATTCTTGTGTCCTCTCTCTTGCATAATGATCCTTGATTCTGATGAGTTTCCATCACACGCGTGGGCTTGATGAGGCAGCGCGCTCAGGGCTGGTAAAAGCACAGGAAATCTGTGCTTCTCTCCAGACCTCCTATGCTTTTTGAGAGAATTACTTTGTTTCTCTCTTTTATCTCGTTTTGTCAGTACATTGTAGCTTTTCTAAGTGCTTTGAAACTCTGATGGAGGACGTGTTGAAATCCTTAGATGAAGGTTAGACACTAAATTCTACCAGGTGCTTCTGTAGTGAGCTGGTAAATTACCTCAGTACTTGGAACTGGAAATATTGTACCTTGCCTTTCATTCTTAGAACCCACTTCATTGTTCTTTCAGTAAACTGGTACTTTTCCTGTTTCCAGTACTTCATCAAAGATTCTGTGGAATGTTGTAAGGTGCCGTGACAGTGCAGACCTCCACTTTGAACTGAGGTTAGCACTGAAGCTCTCCCTTGAGTTAAAGCACATGGGAAACAGTTCTGCCTTCAGGCTGTGCAGAGATAGCCTGTAGCTTCAGCAACATCTACAGATGCAGATGTTTCCCTTCTTCTGACTACTCATGACAACAGGAAATGGCCAATATGTAGAGTGCCTTCCAAACTTAAAACTTCTCTGAAGAGTGCAGAAAGAAATTGGAGAATACAGGTATGCTGAGAAATTACCCATCCAAGGAAAGGATTCTGGGCTCTGGAACTTCACTCTACATGGATGTATTGTTGAAAGAGCTTTGTAGGGTTTTGGCTGAGCCACATAGCACTTCTCCAGTTTCTGATGGTGGTTCAAGACTGTTGTGAGCCAAAGCCCCCTTCTCTGTGAAATATTTGCAGAATTTATATTTCACGATTGGCCCAGTTACTGATTTATCTACTGTACCATTTATCCCACTGGGGTCATATTATTTTTTTCAGAGATGACCTTCCTTGCTCACACACCACAGCTAATTTGGTCTTATTTCTCTCCCTGACCCTTCTTCTGGCATGCTCGTAGTGATTCTAACTGGCTGTTAACTTCTACTCTGCAGTTGTCACTGAGCCTTTCCAAGTTAAATATTGCAAATGAAAATTAGAATATGCTTGGCACTGTCTTCAGCTGGAGGTGCAGCCTGCACTTTAGGAGGTGATGGTCATTACCAAATGTCAGCTTTGGAGAGATTCAACAGATGGGAATGCTCTGTTTTACATTATCTGCCCATGTATTTGTTTAGACAGATTCACAGGCACTTCAGATGCCTTTGGACGCCAGCATTCCAGTGCACTGCATGGGATAATAGAGTTGGAAAGGAAGGGAAACATGGAGATATAAGTAGTGCACATGAAGGGAAATATAAATCTGCATCATACCCCTCTGTTTTGCTTGCATTCTCTAATCTGGATGTGCTCCCCATGGAGCTTCTGTAGGCCAGCACAGAATACTCTGCATTGATACAAACTGACTGTTAATTTTCTATGTGTAAGAAGACTAAACTTGGCATTTCTCTATCTTACTGAGCTTTTCTTTTTAGATTTAAATATGGGAGAGACTTCAAACTCATTTTTCAGTTTATCGTGCAAATGATATTCTGAATCTTGCAGGATCATAACTTTTTTGTTTAAAGGTTTCCAACTGGTTGGTGTTGATAAAAGACTTAGCTGGGTACCAAGAGATAAGTCTGCAGGACTGAGAAATTGCTGACTTACTTTTATAATCTCCCTGCACTGTGTTCCCATAGGGAAGTTATGGATAGGTGTAACTCTGTGCAAGTTAATGTTCTAATCCTCAAATCTCATTCAACGTCTGAGCCATTCAGTGTCTCAGCCATTGAATTTGAAGAACATTTTGGGCACCTGACACATTACAGGGTTCAGTTTTACATAAAAGCTTCCCACTTTTGGCAGATTGTCGGCACAGAACTCAAATTGATTAATTAGTGCTGCTACTCTGAACCTGAATATGTTGTATTCTGAGAGCAGACCTGACTGCAAACTTCAGTGAAGGACTCAGAGGATTCAGATTAGGAAAAAGTGTCAGGATCAAACATGATTTATGGCATCAGAACTTCCTTTAGTATTGCCAGCTGATAATGGCCATGGAGTCTGTGTAGCCTGCTATATTCTTTGCTTCTGAGCAAACACACTGCTCATCCACCTGCTGATGTTCCAGATAACTCCAATTACATAGGCAAAGACATAAAATTAAGACAAAATAATTGAAAATGGAAAACTATTTAGACAAATGAAAAAAAAATACCTGCAGATGGCTAAAAGGACCTAAAATCCCCTGTGGTGCAATGGCTGCTAAGTCAGCTAGCAAGTTTTTTATGAATGAGAAATGTAATAAAGAAGGGAGGCCAGTTACAATTTGCCCTGGAGCAACTGTAACTTCTACACCTCTTTTTTTTTTGGGTCCATAAACACCTCTGTCTCCTGCAAAAATACTTGTGAGGATAGTTTTTAATATGGTCTGCTAAGTTTTGTTGCTTGACTTCATTGTTCCTGCAAATCAGCAAATGGATTCCATTCACAGTTCAATTTATTTCTAAGACAAGGAATGTTTAGGCTGGATTTGCTGCTCCTGCCTTTGCTTTTAAAAGTCACCCACCATCCAGAAATGTCCAGCTGCTGCAAAGCCTGGTATGGATGGGGAAAGAACTTGTAGAGCCAGATTCTGTAACATATTTTGCCAGTGCTGATCTATTAAGTGACTTCAGGTGTATATTAATAGCCTTTTTATCTCATGTTTAATTGTTAAATACAACCAGTGAAGCTGTCAAGTGTGTCACAGCCTCTTTATCTCAACTTCACTTGCCAATCATTCTATTTGTTTCACTCTATAGCTGTCCTAGGGCTGATTTATACCAAACATTGCAGATAAGACTCTCACGGAGTGATTACAATCAAATCATTCCAGGTGGATGATGATGTAAGACAAAACTAGGAATTTGAAGCTGCATTTCTCCCGAGATTAGGAAAGGGGAGAAGGTGTTGTCCTCAGCTGAGGCACTTGGTGGCTTTTTGTTTGTCTCTGCAGAAGTTTGTTACTTCTTAATATTCCTCAATGTAGAGAAGAGGCCAGTGCTATTGAGAGGTACATAAAAAAAAAGAAGCAGCCTAGAGTAAAAGAAATCTAAAAATCAGAGAAGGCAATGGAGCTGGTGAGAAAATGAGAGGTGACATGAGAACAGGAAGGAAAGGGGAAGGTTATGTCATTAGAGACTGGAATTCAATGTTTTGATGAAACTCCATGGATACAGGAAGGAGCAGGGTGGGTAAAAATAGCTAAATGAAAATGGTATGAGTTCCAAGAATCCAACTCTCTCTGAAAAGAAAGGAATACATGCTCTTGCTTAAAAACGGGTGGAAAAACTTGTGCATTTTTATGAAGCATTAGAAAGGTGGAAGAAGAAAGGAGAGGGGCAAAATTTTCTAACTGCAATTTCTTTGGGTTTTTTTTCTCCAACCGAACCTTGAAAATTTGTGGTTTTGTAAATGCTTCATCCAAATCTTCAGTGAGTCAGTTCCCGAGAGAGAGAAAAGTTTTTCAGTAAAGTCTTCTCATCAGAAGACCTTGGAGGCTGTTCAAATGAGAAGGGATTTTTAGAGCTGAGCGCACGCTAGTGCTTGCAGAAAAAAAATTCTCTTACTCCCAGACTTAACACAAAGCACTGCTCATCATTGTCTAAGAAAATGGCCATAATGTATAGAATAATTTATTTTTCAGGAATTTTCCCAGCAAGCAATTAGATTGAAGTCTATATTCTTTTTACACTGAATTGCATATGATCACATCCCCCCATTGAGATTCACATCTTATCTATAGAGCAGAAAGCTCTTACTACAAGGAAAAGAAGAAAGAAAATCAACCAATTTACTTACTTAGATTTTGGGTTTGTTAATTTCTGAACAGATGGTAAGATACCACAATGGAAGTTTTATAAAAATTTCCATCTTTTAACTGAGTGCAGGCCTGAAATTTTTCCCTGGTGAAAATGCGGAGTGTGAGTCATTAAACACACCGAGCACTATCTGCTTGGGATTTTTCACTCCCTGCATTCAGAGAAGTCAGAAAGCTGTTCCATTACACTCACTGCCTTTATTTCCCCCCCCTTTCCACCTGGGCAAGTGGCCAATTCCATCATCTCAGGCTCAGCAATGTGAACAAGGAAGGTACAGTCTGAGGAAGGGGATGTGATGCACAGACAAGGGCAGAGGTATCGCTCCACAGTCCAAGAGCAGGAGTCAATTTCTAAAGCTAGAACTATTGTCCAAAGAAGTGGCCTGAGTTAGGATTCCACCAGTCCAGTCTGAATTCACTAACTGAAAAGTTATGGCCTGGTTTTAGCAGTGAGAGGTTATACTGCCTGCACAGCATTCGGCACCTTGGCCCTGAATTATCATCATGAAGACAGAGTCTAAACTTAATCTTTCTTGGGACTGCGTTTGAAATTTGGCTCTGATTGCTGTGGGACAAATAAGGCTCAGAGATGCTGAGTGTGGCTTTCTGCAGGTCTACTGATTTGACCTTGAAGAGCTGGAGGAGTTGAAGCTCTCCAGACTGTGGTGCTTTGTCTCATCTTAAGGTGTGGTATCTACACCCATTTTGGCATGGAGATGTGAAACAGGCATGAGATGTATTGCCCCTTAGTTACTTACATTAATGGATGTGTTAGAAATGCAGAAAGATGGATCCTCTTCCAAGGTCTCTGTCATTCAAGAAAAGAGTAGTTAATTATTCTCAGTCTGTGTGATACTTAATGGCATCCAGAAGAGAGGTGAGTGGCATCTTGTTGGATGGCAAGAATAATATGGAACACAATTTCCCCTGAAGAAATAGCTCACATACCTTATATAATGAATGAGCTCATTTTGCCTGTGTTTGCCAGAAACAATAAAAGTTAGAAAATGTCCCAGTAATTAAAATAAAGTGTTACCCAGATTTATGGTGAGAAATGTGAAATGTCAGGCAATTGAGTGCAGCTCCACGCTCACAAATAAGCTTCACATTGGTTAGAACAGGTTGCATTCATTACTAAGAACAGTGTGGGTCCAGTGTGAGCCCCAGAAGGCAATGAATGGATTCTCCTGCTCAGGGAAGGAGAGCAGAGGGGAAGGAAAGGTGCCAGCTGGCGTCTTTGCTGCTGGAGCTTGGGTCCTGGTGGTAATGCTGCAGTGTGCACCGTGCAGACATGATCATTGCTTCAAGATGGGCTTTGGATTACATGAGGGATAGCAGGGAGAAAGGAGAGGGACTGCCATTCTCTCTGCCCTATGTAGAAGAAAAATCTAGCAGAGATTTTTGAAAGGGTGGAGGTTAAAAAGGGAAATCTAAGCAAGACCAGCCTTTCCTGCAACCCTTCCTCTCGCAGTAACTGTATAATACTTTCATTAAGACTATGAATTGTAGAGACTTTTGAATGTGAGTTTGTTGTTTGTTCAAAATAATGTAAATTTCCTGTTACTCCAGAGGTCACTTTTTTGTCACAAGGCCACATGAGATGGCAAGACACACTGAAACATCACAATTGCCTTTCTGCTCTGTAGAGCTGGAGAAGAGTAAGCTGGAAAAAGATTTGGAATCTGATAAAGATCTGTAGGGTGGCCTTAAGCCAGTTGTATATCCTCTGTGTTCCTCAGTTCCACATCTGTAAAATGATGGTAGGAATTTGTTTCTTTTTCACGACATGCTTGTAAGAAAAATCTCATTATGCTAATGAGGTGTGCATATCCTTTAATCACAGGTTCATTCAGAAAGCCCAGAAATAAAAGAAATACGAGCCCAACTCATAAGAATTTGTGTTAGAGGAGTAGATTTATAGGACAAGACACTCTGAACGAGTGAAGTGATGATGCAAGCACTTATCTCCATCGAGTGCCTGGTGCTCTGGGTGTTATTTATAGGAGACACAGGCCTTTAAAATAAATTGCAGGTTCATGTGTCGGAGCAGCAGATAGGGGATCGCTTTACAACAAGGGGTAGATATCCTAAATTTCTAGCAGACCTTGGGGCTCACTCCTCACCATGATTTTGGATCCCAAAGTGTTGCAAAGTACATACAGAACACCAGAAAAGAGACTAGAATCAGGAGCCTTAGTGATAACCCAACTAGAAGGTCTAGCAAAGGTACACTTAAGCTTATCAATATTATTTGCAAAACGGGGATACCGTGATGATGAGAAAGATGGAAGAGATAACAAAAAGAGATTCCCAAGAGTTTATTGAGGCTATTGGGGGAGGGAATGTTTGGCCTTCAAGTTGCACATGAGTTTCAGGTGAAATGGAAATGAGCAGCATTAATTGTACCCTCCTGCAAGTCGATACGTGCACTTGTAGAGCCCAGCTCTGTTGCCCTTTTACTCACCACAGCAGCTGCAGCAGATCAGATCAGTATTCCCACAGCTTCTCTGCATGATAGGGTGTGTGTGTGGGAGGGCAAGGGAGGGGAGTTAACCCACTTTGTTTTGGTGAAGCTCAAAGCTGAGGTTCTGCTAATCAGTAACTCCTGTAGTGCAAGGTTGGCACACACACTTCCTTTGATAGAGATTGCTTTGGGATGCACTGGATGGCTATAAAGACCTGAGCTAGAAGAAACATTTTGCTTAAGTCTTAGGTTTAGTTTTGTCTTAGATGTGCTGATTTTTCTTCCCTAGAACAATGACAGTGACTATTTGGTAATAGCCTGTGTGAGATCCATGCTAGAGGAAAAGCTGTGAGTAGACAGCAACAGTTCAGTTGCTCTTTTTATAGGGACATAGGTTTGATATCCTTATCCCTTCCTCTGCTGGATATGCTGAGAAATTAAAGATTCTGTGTTGATTTAAATTATAAAAAACGACTGTGCAGCCCCGCTTCACCTCACAGGGCTATTCTGTAAGCTCTTTTGGGATTCCCAAGAGTTCCAGCTTGTATTCCCCTCTCTGACTTTTTCCAGTAAGTTAATTTTTTTATTGGCAGTAGCAAGCATGTCTCTTAGGGGTTTTTTTTTTTGTTTGGGTTTTTTCTCTCTTTTTTAATGAGGTGTTTGGCAGCATCCACTGGGGCATGTATGTACAGAGTGTGTGGGTGGGAGGGGCAGCCCTGAGCAACATACCAGGCAGCTTGGGACAAAAAAACCCATAAAAGATGCAGGGCCCTTTCATGTGCTTTTAACAGCCTCTCACCTCCTGTATTTTCTAGGATGCTTGATGATTTCTTGCAATTGCAATGTGAATTTTAGGTGTGAAAGCAAACAATTTTTTTAAGGGGGTCATATGTTCAATACATATATTAACCATGAGTGCATTCCCATCAGTCAAACTCTGGGGCCATTCAAGCCAGTTCTTAAGCTGAGCAGTCAGACAGCTTTTGTTCTGGCCAGCCTGCTCTTGTGTCACTGTGAGAGCTCCTGTCCTGGCCACCACCAGGGACTTGTGGGGCAAAAAGCATCAGTTGAGCTTAAAGACTGGAGTTGGTCATGTTTGTAAAGTGATTTTCTTTTGGTTGAATCTGTCTGTTGATGAAAAAAGGAAATATTAGATTGGAAAAGACCCCCTGACTCAGATATGTCTTTTGTGACAGAGAGTTTGAAACTTTATCCTGCAGGTCCTGGATAGTTTGGCATTTCCCAGTGTCATTGGAGGGGAAATGATCAATGACAGTGATAGGTTTTAGTGGTGATCTCTAAAGGAAATACCCTGGTTGTTCAGGAATTGCTTTTTACTTCAGCACTGGAATGTGACAATTAGAAATTAGTATGTAGATTAATTTAGAATATACTTTTAATACACACCTATGCAAAAGATACATTAATGTGATGCTTTCCATGTGGGGGAGTGAGCAAAAGGTGGGACACAATCCTTGTGAGAGACACTGCCTCCTGCAAATGAAGGCGATGGGGAGGGAAAGGAATTGCCTGTTAAATATGGAAAATGGAGTCTGCTTTTTGTTCTGGGCCTTTGGAATCTGTGGGTGGATTGGAACTGGCAGGCAGGGAGCAAACACCCACCCACCACAGGGCTGTGTGGTTCAGAAGTTTACAAGAGTGTTTGTGTTCCAGGAGCTGTTGGCCTTGAAGCCAGTGGAGAGGGGGAGGAGGAGAGGGAGAGAGTGAGAAAAACACTGTGGTGTTAGGGCCCTTCCTCTGAGATATTTTTCCCCCCTCTCCTTTCTCCAGCTCGAAGGCTTTGGAGCTGGAGAGAGACAAAGAGTTACTGGGGGAAAGATTAAAATGATTTTAAGATGCGCAGTGCTCACGGTCTGTTGTCAGGGGAGGCATAGACTCCAGAAGCCACTGCCACCCTAATCCCAAATGACAGCTCTCCTCGCTCCCCCTTCTCCTGCCCCGCTGCAGTCTGGGGGACAGAAGATGGGGAAGTTTTATGGGGAAGTTTGGCCGTGTCGTTACTGCAGGAGCTGAGAGTTTCTGTCCCGTCATGAATCTGGGTTCAGAAGCTGCCGCGGTAATTGGTCACCATCTGGGTATTGCAGATCCTGAAACCCAGGCAGAGAGAGACGAAACAACTTGCCCACGGCAACAGGAAATCTGTGGGAGATCTGGGAATAGACCCCAGATGTCCCGACTTTTCTGTCTTAACCGCAAGACCATCCTTCCTGTCTTTTTTGGTAGACCCCTCTGCTTCAGGAATTCCAGCTCCGAATTCCAGCCGCCAACAATCTGCGGCAGGAGCGAGAGACTCGTTTGCACAAATGAGCTGTTTGGAGAAGTCTCTTACTGCCCAAACTTCCCACGGCCACTAATTGTCTTCTTTAAGAGAAGCAGGAGCTCAATACGTGACGTTTGAGTCAATCTGGGTATTGGGTTGAATTTTAAAAAAACCAAAACGACTGGCATAGACTGGTCTGCACCCAACGACCTTTCAGTCTAGCATCTCCAGCTTCCACTCACGCAACAGTAAATCCACGTGTGACGCGTGGTGCAAACAGAAACCCACGGGGAACTTCTTGTCACCCACGGCACCTGCCCCGTTACGTTGCTGCTGAGTAAATCCCAACCTTTTTGTTTCTCTTGCTCTTTTGAAGAGCGAGTGAGAACGCCTCGCTGGAGCCTTTGGCAGGCGGGGGCGGCCAGCAGGGGGCGCTGGGTCCCGGCCGCGCCGAGCGCTGCTCCCGCCGGGCCCGGAATCCCCCGTGCGCTCCCTTTTGCCCCAAATGCGGGGCTTTTGGGGTGTTGGGGTTTTTGGGGGCTCGACCCCGCGTTTCTGTTTCATCGAGGGCTTGGGCAAGCTTCCCCGTGGCCCGCACGCCGGTGTTGCGGGGGTTCCTCACTCCTTTTCCACGTGTGAAGGCGTCGCATGCAAGCGGGGCTGGTGGCACGCGTGCCCAGAGCGGGGTGTGCGCGGGCGCGGATGTGCCGCTCGCGGCCATAAATGGTCCGTCGGCAATTTCTGCCCTGAGCGGGGTGTGTGTGTGTGTGCTCGGAGTTGAACTTAGGTTTTTGCAGTAGTGGAGAGGGTTTTTTATTTTGTGGCGTGCTGGTACTTTGCGTGCGGGGGACGCTTTTTCGCCTCTTCCCTATTTTTTCGGCTGTCC
>VZTY01008563.1:66697-81644 GCA_013400935.1 Turnix velox | reverse complement strand
CGGCCGCTGTTCCTGGAAGAGCCCGGCCTGGGGAGTTGGTCACATTCTTGGCTGGGATTCAATGACTGAGGCAGACACCAACAAACAGAGGGGGGGAGGAGGAGGAGGAGGAGTGAGGGAGGCTGAGCCAGCCTGCATTAGCTCAGCTCTCAGGCACTCTCAGTCTCTGCTGGAAAGAGGAGCTGGGAGGATGTGCGCGCTGTTACCGCGGCTCCCCACGGCACGCCGAGAAGACCGAGAGAAATAAGGGAAGAAAGGCGGAAAGAGAGACGAGGATTCCTCCCAGATCAAGCCGAGGGACCAGCAGCGGGAAGGGAGCCTGCTTGTCGCCCGGCCGGAGCCATCCCCCTCATCCCCCCGAGCGCCGTTTTGGAAGTGCCGGAGATTTGGGCCTTTTCCTCGTCTCCTGCGTCGTTCCCTTTCCCAGCCCGAGCTTTCTTCCTCCTCCTGCTTTTTGCTTCCCTCCCCCGCGCCTTCCTCTGGGTGGATATGGACAGGAGGGGGATTACTGCAGCGCAGCAGCAGCCGCCACAACGTCGCTGAGCCCCTGGTTGTGGGAGCGTGGCACAGACTTTGTGTGTTTCTGTGGGTGGTGTGAGTGTGTGTGAGTGAGTGTGAGCGAGTGTGTGTGCGGTGGAGGTGTGGGAGGAGGGATTGGTTTGCCTGGGGGGGTTGGCTGAGGGGGTGAGTGCTCGGATGAAGACCTCTTTTTGGCGTGACTCCGGGCTCCATCGGGGCGGCTTGGAGACTTGGAGGTTTTGAAATTGTAACGAAGCAAGAGGAAAGAAGAAGAGAGAAAGAGAGAGACACGCATACAAAAGGATTTATTTCCTATGGATTGTTAAACCTGAGTGGGAAAGAGGAAAAAAAAGCCAACAAGGGTGGGTTGTTTTATTCTGTTTGTAACATTTTTTTCTTAAAAAAAAAAAAAAAATCCCTTAAGTGGATTTTTACCAGGGTGGAAGATAACTGGGGATTTTTGTTGTTTGTTTTGGGAATAGAAACTAAAAAATGGAGACTGTAAGTAGAAGCAGCTTCCAGCCTCATCCAGGACTGCAGAAGACCTTGGAACAGTTTCATCTGAGCTCTATGAGCTCCCTGGGTGGCCCTGCCGCTTTCTCAGCACGATGGGCACAGGAGATGTACAAGAAAGACAATGGCAAAGACCCGGCAGAACCTGTACTGCATCTGCCCCCCATCCAGCCTCCTCCGGTGATGCCCGGTCCCTTCTTCATGCCCTCGGACAGATCCACAGAGAGGTGCGAGACCATCCTGGAAGGGGAAACCATCTCCTGCTTCGTGGTGGGTGGAGAAAAGCGGCTTTGCTTGCCCCAGATCCTGAACTCGGTGCTCAGGGACTTCTCCCTGCAGCAGATTAATTCGGTGTGTGATGAGCTGCACATTTACTGCTCCAGATGCACTGCTGACCAGCTGGAAATCCTCAAAGTCATGGGCATCCTGCCCTTCTCTGCTCCCTCCTGCGGGCTCATCACTAAAACTGATGCTGAGAGGCTTTGTAATGCCTTGCTTTATGGTGGCACCTATCCTCCCCACTGCAAGAAGGAATTCTCTAGCACAATCGAGCTGGAGCTTACAGAGAAGAGCTTCAAGGTGTATCATGAGTGCTTTGGGAAGTGTAAGGGACTCTTGGTGCCAGAGCTTTACAGTAACCCCAGCGCAGCCTGCATCCAGTGCTTGGACTGCAGGCTCATGTACCCACCTCACAAATTTGTGGTCCACTCTCACAAATCCCTGGAAAACAGGACTTGCCACTGGGGCTTTGACTCTGCTAACTGGAGATCCTATATCCTCCTCAGCCAGGATTATACTGGGAAAGAGGAGAAAGCTAGACTGGGCCAGCTCTTAGATGAAATGAAAGAAAAATTTGACTACAACAACAAATACAAGAGGAAAGCCCCCAGGGTAAGTGATGCCTTTCATTTTTAAGGGGATGGGGGGTGGAGAGAAAGAAAAGGAATTATTATTTCGTTGACATCCATCGATAGACCAAATTTGTTACCAGCTGCTTTTCCTTTGACTCATTTAGCAATCTAATGGTGTTCTTAATTCTCACCACGTGTGTGTTAATGTAGACGAGCAGTGTTTGAGATGGCACCTTTTTTTTTTCTTTTTCTGGTTGTTCTGAACACGGTTGTTGGAGTTCATTGAAGTTATATTCGTGTCTTTGCATATTTTGCTATCCATGGAATATGATCCTTGGAACCCATCACGCTACCCCAGAGTTTTGCAGGAACTGTGTGATTTTGGGTTTTTAGGAGCTTCAGTTAGGGGTCAAGACAAGGAAGAAGCCAGAAAAAAAGAAAAAGCTATCACTCCAGACGCAAATATATACAATTTTCTGCTCGACTGCACACCACCAGGGATGGAGGTGGAGGCTAAATTGTCTAAATGCTTGCATTGGGATAGAATGTGGCTGTTAAAAAATCTTGACACTCATGCGGGTCACTGGTGTTCAGATGAAGTGTGTGGAATGTGAATGGAGAAGTCCCAGCTTTTAGAATATCCCTGTGGAGTCTGAAGCTCCCCAGCAGACAGGCTTTTGTAGATTGGATTATGTATACATCCAGTAAATGAATCTGTCTGGGGCCAGCTGCAGCAGCTTCTTAAGGTATGCCACGCCGTGCCGTGCTGTGCTGAGCCAGACAGCTAAAGCACAAAATTAAATTTTTTTTAAAATTTTTTTTTTTGGGTGTCTTTTGTTTTTCTTTCAGTCTGAGCTGCCTTTAGATCCCGGCATCCCTGCTGTGCGGGTGGGAGGCTGCCTTGGCATCTGGCACCAGTCCTGCTCAATGGGCAGCAGTGCCACAAGGCCTTGAGGACTGAGAGCAGACACCAGGATGTCTGGCTCCCTGGCCGGGGCTGTGGGATGAGCAATTCCTGCCTCCTTCCTCCCATCCCGACCCCCCCGCCCTCCAGCACAAGGTTAAAGCAAACTCTTGCCTGCTGAGTTTTTCACTGCAGGTTTGCTGGTTGCATTCTGCTCCATCTGCCAGAGATTTCTGAACTTTTTTTTTTTTTTTTTTGATGTGTCTGGAGTGGAAGGGCGATGGTATGAACCTCAAAAAGATTTAAAGCCCACTGAGAACGTTCAGTAAAATTATTACCTTACCAGATACCTCCTTTATGGTGCAGATACATGCTCAGACTTAAATAAGGCTCTTATAAAAAAAGCAACAGAAGCATCCAACCAAACCCAGGGTTATTAATTTACTCTCTGTGAACAAAGCAGTAATTGCTACAGCCAGCCCGAGAGGCCTGCTTATCCCTTTCATTTGCCTCTGCGTTTTTTGATGGAGGAGCACAATTTCCCAGTTTCTCCCAGTCTTGTGCTCTCAGTCCTTGTCCTCACCCCTCCTTCCCCTCCCGCTCCAGTGTCAGAGCCGCTGTGACAAAGCTGGGCTGTAATGAGCCACATTATCTCCGTGGTTGGAGGTGGATGTGTTTTTAATGGCTTGTCTATTCTCCGTCAGTCATGTGCTAAGATGGAGTGGTGGGGAGAGATGTATATGAATGTCTGTGAGAAGAGAATACAAGCTCTCAAAGTGGACGAGTTTTTCACGTTGGGAAATTAATTTTCTAGGGCATGCTTGGTTTTGGAAGCAAAATTAAGAAATCTCCACGTTCGTGCTCCAGAAAGGTACTGTGTCCCTAGCTCGGTCGTTTCACAGAATTTAATTAACATGAATGTTAGTAGGGGTGTGCTTTCCTTTTCTTACAAGGCTTTTATGGCATTCTGTTGAGCTGTGTATGGTTTATCCAACACTCCCGGTGAGGTTGCAAGGTGGAGAACAAGAACAGACTCTGCTAAATCTTGGCTTTGCCTGACACTTGGTGACTCTTTCCTAAAAGCCCTAGTCGAGAACATGGCAAGCACTTTACTCCCAGCCTCCAAAATGTACATCCAATGCAACACTTCTTGCAGACACCTAATAGTGGGCATCAAAAATTATGTGAGGAAATCGTGGCCGTCAAGTTCTCAGAAAAATTGGCCAGATTTCTGTCATCATAAAAAAATCTTAAATCTCCTGCACAGGATAATTTGAGCAGGTGGCAAGGAGTTTGATGGGGAGGAGCAGAGTGGTAAGTGTGTCCCTAGAGTATGGGATGGAAGAAAAAAGGAATGCTTTTATCACACATCCTATGCAAATCTGGGCTTAAGTTTCAAGGCTTTCGAGCTGTCTTCAGGGCCCTGCTGTTAATGTGGTGCAGTCTTGACAAGACCCTGTCAGTACTGACAGAGTTTTGTACCCTTATCCTTTACTTTTCTGAAGTCTTTTTTCCATTGGGCTTCTCCAAGAGCTATCATATGCTAAGGTCATTTGTGTTGTAGCAGTGTGTGCAGGTAATTACAAAGAGATTTAATCGGCCTCTGGGATTGGTAGAATGTGGCCAGGGGCAAGTAACACAGGAGTAAAGTTTAGATGCCTGGTAAGGAAACGAAAGGATGGTCCCACGTCTGCCTCTGTCTGTCTGTGTTAATTACTATCAGCCCGTGTGGGTTTTGTGTGTCTGGGCTGTGTGTCTGTCTGTCTGGATGAAAGGATGAAGCATATGTGTCTTTGTGGTGGGCTTCCTTTTTGATGTAGATCTCTGCACAGCTTTGTTCTGCTCCATGCAGTGGTGTCTGTGTCTGCTCTGTGCCATGATCTGCTGTGTCAGGTTTTCACCTTCCACTTTCAAGAGGGGACTTTTTGTCAGTTTCCCATTTTATTTGTTTGTGTGTGAGTGTGTACACACGGCTTCTTCTTTTTTCCCTAGGGCTCTGCTACTGTGTTGCGAGCATGGGATGTGTATGATCACTTTCATAGTTGTTTAAGAAGCAGTGATTTGGGGTTTTTGGCCCTTGCACGTGTGTCCATGAGGTTTCAGTGAAGAGTTCTGTAGGATTCTGCCAGCGCAGCTCTGCCTTAAATGGTCTGACTTAAATGGAGGAGCTGGGTTGGCACAAACTCCCACTGCAGATTCAGCATGCCTTTTTTCCCTTTTTTTTTTTTTTTTTTCCTTTTTCTTTCCCTTTTTTTTCCCCCTGTTGATGTGGTTTTAGAGGATTGGTACAAAGTATAGCTTTACCCAGATGTTTGATTACCTACATATATGGGTCTGTGCATTGTGCATGTGTGTGTGTCTGTGTGGAGAGGTGGATACACACATGCAGATACTTTGTCTCTCGGTCAGACTGGTTGGATGAACAAGATGAGCGCTGCCTGGTCTTGCCTCTTGCAGGAGAAGCTTTTGTCTAGGTCTGTGTGGAGTCAGCTAAGGGTCCTCACCAAAAGCTGGAGGCAGTTGTGACAGTTTGAACCTCCACTAGAGGAGGGTCTCAGCCACTTTCCTTATTCTCTTCAGAAATGTTATGTCCTCCCTGTTCATGATGATGAATGATTGACCTCCCATAAGCTTCTACACCTTCCAAAGCTCTTTCTTTCCTTAAGCCATATCATAACTTCTTTGTTTGTATTCATCACTGGCTTTTCCACCTTCTCACATACTCATGGCAGGTTTTTTTCCTGCTTTGTTTTCTCTCTGGTCTTTCAAAGCTCATGCACCAGCATGGCTTTCACTTGAGTGAGTGACCCATTTCCCTACCTGTTTCTCACTTCACCTATCATTCCTGGTGTGGAGCACAAGCATTACATTCTGGGCTATTTCTAGAAATTAAAAATGTGAATTATCTGGCGGGGCTGCAAAATAGGGTCCTAGAAATCCATCATCAGTGCCAAAGCCTTTCTCTTGAGCTCAGCAGCTGCTGTACGCAGAGTGTTCACTTGCTGGGCTAGATATGGCCCTGGTGTCTCTCATGCCCTCTTTCTACTTCTGTGTGACTGATGGCTCTCAGTGTGTCTCCACTGAGATTGAATTAGTTCAAAAAGCAGGCCCAAAGGCTTTGTTGGTTGCTATTTCCAGTAAAGGAGAGTGGGTTTGACTCTGTTTCTTTTGAGCCCTTTTCCTTTTTAAACATTGAACTGAGGAAGGTTTGACAGAGCTTTTCCTATTTTCCTACCTGTGTGCCAGACATCTGTGTGATGTGAGGCAGTGAGAGGAGAAGAGAGCTTTCCTTGCACACGTGTGAACACACCCACACACGCCAGCTCCACCGTGTTCCCACGGTTCAAGTCCCAGCAGCACTTGTCTGAAGTAGCTGGGAGCCAGCAGCAGGGTTCTGGGTACTGACACACAAATGAGTGCGTGAGGCCTCCCACTTGATTTCACAACTCCCCCAGCCTGGCTCTGCCACGACACGCTCTGAGCTCTGGGCTGCAGCCACAGCTGCCCAGGTCAAGTGTGCAGCCAAATCAAAGACCAGGAATTGCTGAAAAGTGAAATAGCTCAGTGCCCACTCAGCTGTGAGGGAAGATGTGGGCTTTTAGATGCTGTGCTCTGCTTTATGGCCACCTGAAATCCTCCTGTAGGGTAGCTGGAACATGTATCTTTCTGTATCTAAAATCCTGCCTCCTGGCAGTTGTACTCTTTATTTGTCAGTCCTATAGTAGGTATAGCAGAGGGATTCTGGTTTTATTCAGGCAGTGGTGTTCAAACCACTGGATGGATTTGTTCTCTTTGGTGCAAACTGATTTGATAAGTTGAAAAATTCAATTCATGAACTGGGGGTTCAGATGTTTCTCCATGGAGCAATAAAGTAATTGATTTTGTGGATTCCTCCTCCCTGGAGGTGTTTAAGGCCAGGCTGGATGATGCATTGAGCAACCTGATGTAGTGGGAGTTGTCCCTGCCCATGGCAGAGGGGTTGCAACTGGATGATCTTTAAGGTCCTTTCCAACTCAAACCATTCTATGGTCAGGAATTGTATTAGAGATACTCCAATAAAAATTTCTAACTCCCTAAAGCAAAAAAGTTGCAGTACTGAGGCATTACTTTAGCAAAAAGCATCAAATTTGAACTTTAAACATGGTATTTTTGAACAAAGTCCCATGTATCTGTGGAGATGTCAGTATTTAAGTAGACTTCAGTATTTTTTCCCAAGTGTGCAGAGTTTTACAGATGTTGTAGATCAAGAACAAAGGAGCAGGTATGTGCATGTGTGTGAGACAAAGAATATGCTGTGAATAATGATCTAATGGTGTTGAGTCAACTGGGGCTCTCTTTTACCCCAGAATAGTTCCTAAGTTCCCAAATTCAGCCTTCTTGAATTAGGGAGGGAATTACGTGCAATCTCTTCTTTTGAAAATCACTGCCTGAAATATTTAAACATCTGCCTCTCCCTCCATTGTCTGGGCTGTCTCTCTGTGGCTCTGGTTTCAGGCTGGGGCAGATGTTCTGCCCAGACAGCCTGTGCTTTGAAGATGCAGGTAAATATGGTTTCTTTTTTTGGATGTGTTGGAGCCTCACACCCGCCCTGGCTGCCAGAGTTAGGAGCGTGGTTATCACTGACCAACCAGGCTGTGTTTCCACTTGCTGAGAGGTGCCTTCACATCATGTTGTAAAAGCTTCTGGAGGTGTCTGTGTGAGGCTGCTCACAGCATGTCTAGACAACTCAGTGGTTAAAATTCTGGCAGCCACCTGTACCTGCTCTACACCTTCCTTAGCTCTCAGAGCTGCTGGAACTGGGGGAAACTTTGGGGGTTGCATCTAAGTGGCTGAGCCCAAGTGAGATTGAAGTATCTGAAGAGATGTATTGTCCATTCTTACTGAAAACTCATGTCTCCTTGCAAAGTTATTTTGTCAAAGTGAAAGGTTTTGAGTGACACTGACTACAGTAAGGAGTGGGGTGTCTGGCTGCTGCTGGTGATAAGTGGTGGTGGGGACTCCCAGTGCTGGCTGAGCTGGCCTGACTGCTTTGCCATAGCACAAAGAACCATGTCTCAGTGTGTGCAGTGCTTTTAGCCTGCAAATATTTCAGTTCTGGCTTGTATGTGTTTTGGTTTGATTTTTTTAAAAAGTGAACTTTAAACCTGGTCTTGTAACTCTTGTTTAGGGTCATGGAGCAAGTTATGCTAAATCCAAGGGTGGTTCTTGGAAAGAAATTAGAGCTTAGACAAAAGTAAGGTAAAGTGAATTGCAGAGAATCTGTCAATAGAGTACTGTCAATTACTAGGCTAATCTATTTTAGCTGAGTGGCCATAGAGCACTTAATCCAAATTGATCTTCACATACAGGAAGCATTACTTCAAAATGTAGTAATGTAGCTTGGCTTTGTTTTTGAATTTGTCAATTATATAGTATGTGTGTTAATGATACATTTTATTAGATAATCCCTAATTTGTTTGCAATAGGTCCTTTGAATCTAGGTAATACACACTCATAAATCTGCACCACTTTTTAAAGTGCTGTTTCACTCCTGCAGTCAGGATGTGTTCTTGGAAAATAATTAAGAGGGAAGCAAGTTTCCTCTGAAAAGATGTGCTCTGGTCCTTTGCCTTCCTCATTTACACCTTGTGTGTCCCTTCCCTTTCACTGCCAGTGTGGAGGCTGGTACCAAGATCACCTGTTCCCATATCTTCTGGAACACATGAGGTTAATTTGAAGGTTTGGGGCTTTGGGGCTAGTTGTACAGCTCTCACTCAAGCAATCAGCTCGTGTAGTAATTGGAACCAGTTCACCCGCAAACCACAGCAGACTTGTACTTGTATCACACTCCTTCCTGTGTGTTGACTGGCAGCACTCACAGCCATGGGGCTGAGGGGCACATTCTGAGTCCACCACTGCTGGGATTAAGCATCTTCCCCGAGTTCATGGCCTTACCTGCCATTGACTGGCCTGTGCTAGAGCTGAGGGCAGAACGAGGGGTTCTGCTACTGCAGGATTTTCATTTTGCTCATTAATGAGGTTTTGGCTTCATAGACATTTGGTGCTCTGATCCTGATGGATCTGTCTCACTGAACTGGGCAATAATTCCTGCTGCTGGCAGCTGGCTTCATGCTGAAGGGGTTTTTTGAAAGATTTGGTTTAAGCTTGTGGTAGTTACCCAATAGGCTGGAATTTTTTGTCCCTGTATTGAGGATTCACCCATTTTCATTTTTTTTTTTTTCAGTGATGAGGAAATGTGTGTGAAGCTGGGATAAGGGCCAGCCTTTTTTTTCTTCTGATGCAAATTCAAGGACCATAAACTTGGCCTCCAAACTGTACGAGGTGCAGGTGCAGCTCTTTGCTTGTGCCTGTCGTGGCAGATTGGGCAAGACTCCTGGCTCCTGGGCCTATGTTAGTTATTTTGCTTTGACTTTGGGTTGGATGAGGCAACAGAAACACTGACATAAATTGCAGCTCTGATCTCGTCACTGGTTCATGGACAGGGCTCTTCTGGAGGCCAGTGGGAATTCCCATGTGTGGAGCTCTCATCCTTGGCTCCATCTCTGCTTTGGTTGCCTTCACAAAAAATGGGGCTTTTCCTGGCAGATGTGTTTTAGACCAACCTGATGAGCTGCACAGTTGTGTTTTCTGTTTGATCACACCACCTTTGGTGGGGGGCTGTTCTGTTAGGTCCTGCTACCCCTACTCAACTTAAGTAGACTTTACATGTTATTTAAAAGTCAGAGCAAACTTAGATGAGGGCAGAGATCCTGTGTGTGTATGTGAAAATTGCAGCATCATTCTGTATGCTGGAGATAAACAGGAAAGGAGCTAATCAATAACTTGGTTTCTGGCTTTGTTGTTTATTGATTTATGTACAGTTACCCCTGCACATGCTTTGTAGAAAATGTGACTTTCATGCTTGGTTTTCTGCTGGTTTTTAATTTTTTGTTTTAATGGAAGCTGTTTCTGATTTGGAGTGAGAATTGGTTGCACTGCAAGCACAAAAATTAGATTTTAAGGATTAAAACCCAGCAGCAAATGAACAGAATAAGGTACAGCCTGGTGCTTGTCTCTTCCTGCAGAAGATGTCAGTGAGATATTCAGAAGACACGTACCCCTCTGCTTTGTTCTTCATCCTCTGCTCAGTCAATGGTATCATTTCAGAGAATAAGGTCATTGACTTGGATTGCTTCTTGGTTTCTCAACCCTTTTCAGCAGCCAGTTTGTGTAATGTCTGTCTGAAACGTTGAGTAAGGGCATTGAAATAGCAGACAGGATATCAAGTGTTAGGAAGTCTGGGTTAAGTATAACAGACAGTTCTGGCTGCTGAAAGGGGAGCAGCCCCTTGAGCTTGGTGACAGTCCAGTCTCTGTGGAAACAGCGAGCTCTGCTCTTCCCATTTCTCTTCATGCCTTTCCCCTCTGCTCCCTCCACGCCCAAGTCATTAATCATGTGTGGGTGCACCTCTTTTCTGGAGATGTGTCTTCCTCGTTTCTTAGTGGCACAGAATTGTATGTAATAATGTCTCTTTCTAAGGATTACATAAGTTGAAGATGATTTCTCCACTGGGAGAATTATGCAAGTTCAAACCGAAATGTATTTAGAAAGCTTTTATATGTGTGTGTTTTCTGACTTGTGTTGCAGAGGGTGATTTATTTGCATCCTTAATTGGACAACATCTGCTAGGGTTGGAAGAAAAGCCATTTCCTAGCTTTTCACTGCCATAGCCTGCATTTTTATCAAGTCCCTTGTCCCCTCCCCTTCCTGCATTACCTGGGGTACAGGCTCCATGCCCAAGTGGAATCAGACAGGCACTTGTGTTGGGTTTGTAGTGCCTGTAGAGCTGTTAAAATCAGCAATAATACCACTTATTTTCTTTCAATCTTTAGCTGTTTTTTCCTACTATAAGACTTTGTTGCCTTTATTACTGTGGAACAGACGATGATGATGACGAGCCTTCCTAATTCTTTTGTTAGATGAAAAAACTGTCCAAAATATTTCTGTGATGCTGCTTTTGGTAATCTTTGACCGTTTAGTAAAAGCTTCCCTGCTGCTTTCCTGAAAATTAAGCTGGTTCTTGTCACGTAGGAGAGGAAAGTGAGTGTACTCAAGTGCTTTTATTGAACTTGAAGAGGCTGGAGTAAATTCTTGCTTAAATGTGAACTTCTGCAGGAGGCTGCTGGAGTGTCTGTGTCCTGCAGCCCCAAAGCTGGCAGCTGACCTAAGCACACAGCCCTTATCGATTTCAGCGGGGGAGCTGCACACATCTAAAGAGCCGGCCCTGCAGGTCAGATGGCAGAAATGGGATCATGATAGTGATTTTATTTCTATTATTATGTAATACTGGAGTGCTGTGTATCTTGGCCTGCAGACCTAATGCTGGTTGGTGCTGCTTTCAGCATCCGGCTCACAGAATTCATTCTGCTGAGTAGTAAAAATACAGGTTGCAGAGGGATCCTGCTGCTTACCCAAACACAGATTGCAGCAGCACCAATTAGAAGTGGTGAATTACTCTAAATAAGTTTGGTAGCTTTTAGAGGGAGTAATGAGCTGGAAAGGCAGAAAACAGACAATATTAAGGCTACAGTGTGGTCTGATGTGACTAACCTTCATTGATGTCATGGATTTCAGATTTACACTTTTGTTATTAAGAATTTCTTACAAAATTCTCTGTTAACTCTGATTTTTCTAAAGTACCATCATTCCACAAATGCAAAATTTATCCAAGTTGAAAGATAATGGAGTGGCCTTCAAGGGGAAGGAAGAGAAGAATTTGCCATTCTTAGCTCCCCACTAGCAGTTTGAGTTAATTCAGCAGAGGACAATTATATTTTTATTACATATTTTAGATGATGTATTTTTTCTTTCTGCAAATACAAAACTGGGAGATTGTAAATAAGGGGTAGAGGGAATAGTCAGTGCCACAACTGCTGTTTGCTTGTATTTACTGTGTGAGTTGCATCATTATTTATGGCATTGTTTAACTTTTCCAGTGCTTTTTAAGTAAATTTAGTCATTTTACCGTTTTTTTAACAATTAACCCAGCCCTAGTGAGGTCTGAATGAATATCATCCCCACACCTGTTTAATATTAAAGATCAGGCATTGGGTGCTTTGTGGCTTTAGCTTGAAATTCAAGTTGCTTTGAGTCATCCCTTTCGTCTTTTGTTTGGGTGGAAAAAAGGAGTGGCAGCAAAGGGCCTGCAGCTAAGAAATGAAAGAGTTGAATTAGGTTTTAGAAATGTTAGTCTTGGCATTTGGGACATTTGCATTTGTACAGATCTTCACGCTTTGCTTTATTTTGGGTTGAGCAGTTTTGGGGCTCAGGATGAAAAATTTGAGGTATCTTTTCCCAATTGTGTCTCACACACAAACTGAGCTGGAGGAGCTGGAGCATGAGCTGAAGTTTCTTTCCCATGTTGACCAGTTTACTGGACTGTTGTCTCAGCTGTAGTCTCTCTGTTGCTTCAGTTTTCTTTTTTAAAAAGAGAAACATCTTTTGCTTTAGATTATAGTTGTAAAGTAATGACTGAGGTGCTCCAGGTTCACCCTCAATAATCATGGAAAAACTTCTCCCAGCTGTAATTTCTGCTCTGGCAGGGGAGAGCTGCAGCTCTGGGGGTTATTTTACTGTGGGGCCCAAACTGAATTGCTACCCTGGAAAAACTTTTCCAAAGGTTGGCATGACCAGTCCATGTCCTCAAGTAGTAGTTTGCAGAACTAAGTCCATAATTACCAGCTCAGTTGCTCCTCTTCCTGCTGTTTTGGACACACTGGTAGCTCTTTTTTTTTTTTTTGTGGTGTTTTTGTTGTTTGGTTTGTTGGTGAGTTGGTTTTTTTTTTTCCAAGCTCCTTCTGTAGGCTCCTTGCCCGGGTGCATCTTGGGATTTCCCTTTTGCTGAATGAGCTGCTTGTTTGAGAGGGAGGAAGTAAGGTCCCTTCTGGATTAGGAGGGAATGGGGGTGGAGGGTGGGGAAATGTCCTGTTTCATATGCAAAGCACACTGAACTGCAAAAAAAAAAACCCACATGAAAACCTTTTAACAAAACCATCCATGTCACAGACTGGCAGAGCAGCTGCTGGCTTTGTTAGGGAGAATATTAATGTTTCAAAGACTTACAGAACCTTTTAAAAAATGAGATAAAGGATAGAGTTTTACATTGTTTCTAAGATAGAAATAAAATCTGCTTATCGATATCTGTGAATGGAATGTGCTGTCAACCCATGTGACGTGGACTTCCCCTCACTGAGATCCCTCCTTACAGTCCACTTTCTGAGCTTTGAAGGTAAAAGCAGCACCAGGAGAAGAGCTCTGATGCTTTTATTGGTATCTGCTCCAGATAAATCAGCTAAATGTCTTTCTGTTTCTCTGATTGAGAAGAGCAGAAATGATAGAAGTCAATAATGTAATAATAATACTAATACTTTTCAACTGCTAAAGTGCCTCTGTTGCACAAAGAGCAACAATCAGGGGCAGAAGGAAGTGCTCTGCTGCAGAGCCAGCAAATTTCTGGTTTCTCTGCTCAGCCCATTTTCTCACACAACATTTTCAAATGCTGTAGAATCTCATCTTTTAAAAAGTGAAGTGTGTCAGCATCAGTGTCTGCAGTGGTCACCTTCCCCTGCCTCCTGCTGTGGTGTCTGCCTGTGCCTGCTCAGCTCCTCAAACAATGAGGCCATTTTCTATTGCAGGAGGTTTGTTCTTGACTCTGAATCCTCATCCACTTAAATAAAAATATCATAATCTGACATCTCTGGAGCAAGGCTTTTGACAGACTAGTTTCATCCTGCACACTTTATGTCATTTCTGAACAATGTAGCTGGCAGATAATTGCATGTTTTCCTTGACTCTGGTTGATCTTGGAGTCAAAGGGTTTTTTTTTCTCCTACAGGTCTGAAAGTTTTCTGAAACCTTTCTTTAAATTCACTCCAAGTCGAACAGCAGAGGGGGGCAGATATTGGTATTTTTTTCTTCTACACTTATTAAAATGAAGGTATTTATTTTAAAAATGGATTCTCTTGGGTGTAAACCCATTTTTGAGAGTAGAGGAGAGCTGTCTATATGAGCAGTCATGATCCCAGGTTGCAGTAGGAGAGTGGATATATAGGGCATTTGCTGGAGTTCTGGATATTGCTGTTGAATTAGTAATTGATCTTAATCAGTTATGTTCTAGTGTTCCTAATGGAAGAACGTTGAAAATCTCAACTTAAAATTTGGATTCATTCAGAAAGTGTCATTGCTTTCTTATTACCCATAGTTTATTTTACTTGGCTCCTTCTACACAAGGAAGCACTTGTGTGATACCCAAGCCATTCCCATTCCTCACTGAATGATATGCAAATCTAGTCAATTAAGCAGAGGGGATTTAATTAGCAGTTTAAGTTCATGTGTGAAGTGTCTTGCCTTAATTACTTAACAGTTTTGTTGCAAATTTGCTAAGGTTTTTTTTTCACACAGAACTATCAAAACTGTGATTTTTTTTTTCCCTTTTTTTTTTCTTTTAAATTTAATTTTATGGGTTTTTTTGGTGTAACATTTTCAAACCCTGGGTATTGCCCCATGTGCTTGACCTTTTGCACTGCCTCTGTCTGCTTATAAAGCTCTTCTCAAAGCTGTGTCTCCAGCTTGGGATGGTCTATATGGGCATGGAGGAAAGGCTGGGGAGGAGTGAGGACATTTCCTCTTGGCACCACAGATGTACAGGTATCAATCTAATGATTGTTTTGAAGGATCTGACATAACTTTTTGATTTTTTCCATTAGTTAAATTAAAATTTTCCTGATTTCTCTTTCACAACACCCAAACTGCCTCTAACTACACAGGGTAGTTACAGTTGTAGTAGTGATGACCTCAGTTTAATGCTTTTTGGCTGGAAAATGGAGTTGCTACCAGGCAGTTCTTGCATCTGTGCACCTTGTAGAGTATTGATTTAAAATCATTTAATGCACAGCTTCCAGGCTGCAGCAGCGTTATTAGAATCACTTCAGTCAGCAGACATCCTGTCTGAGCTAAAGGCTGGGATGCTCATGTTTCCTTCAGGTCCTTTGATTAAAGGATCCTGATTGAAGATTTACTGTAGCACTGTATGATGGGAAATTTATCCCATTAATAATTCTTTTTATGAGAAGAGAAGAAACACTTGTAAACCAGAACTCCTCATCTCACATTTTGCTTTTTT
>VZTY01008563.1:52220-64249 GCA_013400935.1 Turnix velox | reverse complement strand
GGGAATCAAGAAAGCAAAAGTTAACAAAACCCACTTTTGAGTTTGGTTTCCAATTAGAAGTGTAAATGCTATAATTCAGAATGATTTTATTTCTAAATATCATACCCCTCTGAAAAAATATAATAATAAATAACATCCACTTTTAAATTGGATGTGCTAATTCTTTCCCTTTTTTTTAAGTGTTTCTTTCCCAAGTACTTTCTTCAAATTTATTATTAATCTTATTAAGATCCTGCATTGGTGCCTGTCTATTTTTTAAATAGAATTTCTTTCCAGTTCAGCCGGGGCAAGCCTTTTGTTGAACCTCCTTTTGGCCAGTGCTGCCATGTGCTGCGGAGGCGCTGACACATGACCTCCTTACACATAGAAAACCCTAAATGTCCTGCCCCTTGCCAAACCTATCACAGAGCTCCCCATCGCCCCCTTTTCAGGATCCCAGATGGTAAATAGCAGCAGGAGGTGAAAGGGGAGCTTTGTCTCCATTCTGAGCCCTGCTTTAAGTATTCTGTGTCTGTCTGTATCCCTCTGCTTTTCCCACTCTGCCCATAAATTAGCGAGCCAGCTTTTCTGACGAGGGGAGACAAAATGTCCATGAGCCGCGGGAGCATCACCTACCCCAGAGAGAGAGCTTTTGAACAGTCCTCACTTTCATTTCATCTGGTTCTGATCTGTCTGGGTTTGGCTGGAACTCACTACAGCATTTAACCAAATGTCAGGCCATGGTTTATAATTTCTGTGACACCTTCAAGAAACTATTGAAAGTTACCTGCACCCCAGGTGGCTGAGCTCTGATTTTTAAAATACCAAAATAAACCCCAAAACCAAACACAACCCCAGTCTCCAAACCAAAAAAAGCCTTCTACAAAGAGAAGTTTTTCTGGTTTTCTGTCATTGTGGAGGAGCAGAAATTGCTGTGGGATGGGGGGCTGTGGGAGCAGCTGGCGTTAGGAGAAGATAAAGGGCAGGATGAGAGGTGGTGAGGGGAGCAGGGATGTGGTCAGTGGAGCTCACAGACGGAGTCCCTATGCAAATCTCGGGCTATTTTTAGAGGCTGTGTTTGGCTTCTAGCACTCACCAAGCAGGAAGTTGTCCCTGCACACTCTTCCCATGGAGTTTCCCTAAAGCAGCAACAGTTTCCTCTTACTTTGTGCAGGGAAGATGGTGGGGGATTTTGTGCAGGCGAGGAGGTGGGGGTGTGGTGGGAGCTGTGTCAGTGTTGTCCCAGCAGTGAGACCATAGCTAGGCATTGATGGTTGGATTTGGGTGGTAGGTGTGAAGGTTGTGTGAAATTTATACATTGATAATCATATCTTAAATCTAAGCAAGGTGGGAAACTTGGTCACATTTTTGCCACTATTTCCAGTTTTCACATTGTATGGATTGAGTGGCTTGTGCTGAGAAATGCTGAGTGTGTGTCCTTGTTTGTTGGGGACAGGTTGTTTGGTTCTCCTTAATGAAGATGCTGCATTCTCCTTTGCTCCTGATATTTCCAAGCCCAGCCCCTGCATTCATCCTGAGCCTGAGATGTGGCAGCTCTGTGGGGCTGAGATTAGTCTTTCCTCTGGCCTGGGTTCCAGCTGAAGTAATGACTTTCCAGTTTCAGCTGATTGGAAATCAGAGACTGGTGAACTGAAATGCTGAAGACTTAATGAATTCCCTGGATTCCCTGGTGGTTTTTTAGTACATCTTTATTTTAAACTGTTGAATATTAATGAAGAAGGGGGAGTGGGAGTGCAAGGCCTGTTTACTGTCTAGTACTTGAAAGGGGCATTCTTTTTTGTTTGTTTGTTTCATTTGATGTTGCAAATATTGTTGTAGAAAGCCTGTGTGGTTGCCAAGTTCCTACCTAGCCTTGGGTGCCAAGTGATTGTCAGCAGGGAAGCTGCTGGGAAGGATTTAAAGCAATATTGCCTCTTCTGCAAACGTGGTGGCTCTCAAATCTAGAGTGATTGCATTGATGGACCCTTTTTTAATGAGGCTTCATTTTTAAGTGATGGGGAGGAGAGAAGAGCCCGTGTGTCTTTTGCTCTGTTTTCTGGGTAAGAATACTCTGCTTTCCACAGTGTAAATAATTAGCAAAAGTTTTTTTTTGCTCCTGAAATTTCTTGTGTTTCTCCTGACCTGTGATTCTCTGTATAGTCATCAAGTAAAATAGATGTGATGGGCTCAGTTCTGACACGTTGTGTTTTGACAGCACATTTTGTTCATAGTGAGTCAATACTTTTGAAGCTGTAGTTGCCTGGTCACTTTAATTTGACATCTACCTAGCTGCTGCCAAAACTCCTTTTGGCTTCTGCCCTAACACCAGCCTACTGTTCCTGTCACCTCCTTTGACTGTCACTGGTGCTTTTATGGCTGCACAATGTGCAACAGCTCACCAGGGAATCAATCTGCCTGAAAATTAGTCGTTATATAAGGGAGAGCAACAAAAATTAACTGAACTGATGCTCTGTTTGAGTGCACAGAAAAGCAGCAGGTCGGGGTTGGGTGCTGGGTTTGTCAGCTTTATGTGTTATCACTCAAGATGGACAAAGTTTCAGTTAAAAGTATAGTTTGTGTGTTCATGCTTTATCCTGAAAACAAGCAACAGTGAGAGTGGGAATTAAATAGAATCAAATAGTACTTCTTCTGTAATTTGATCAACTTTTGTGCTGTAGATGTGGCTGCTAAAGATTAGGTCAGTATCTTTAACACCTTATTAGGCTGTTGCTCTGAACCATGAGCTTCTGGGAATGCATTTTCTCTTTTTTTTTTAAAAAAAGGCTTTTGATGGATGAAGCCGTAAAATGAATAGAAATAGTGTCTCCCTCTTCCTTTTTCCTCCTACTCAACGCTCACACACAGCCAGCCCTGGGGTCTTTTCTTTCTGTGTGGTTGGCAGAACAGAGAGAAAGAGAGAGAGGAGGAGACCGTCTGGGCCCCTGGTGCTGTCAGGAGAAGAATAGCGGTGCTGTTACCGCTAAATCTAAAGGGACAAGCTTGTATATGTGTGCTGCAGCAGCCAGCGGGCTGAATTAGTGGCATTTAGGCACTGCTAAGAGGCTAATTGAGTCACTGGTACTTGCTGATTAAACCAGCAAATCCAATAATGTATGGATGTGCATGTTTGTGTCTGGTTCTGTGCTCTCTGAAAAATAAGTATGCTGGGTCTCCTTTAACCCTTTCTGCTGTGGTTACTCAGCAGCCTGAGGAATAGCAAAGAATCTAAATAAAACTTTTGGGGAGATCCATCTTACCTAATCCCATTCTCTTCTTCCTGCTGCGGGGTTGGATGAGGAGTCATTAAAACAGTTCCATTACCAACTGTTGAACTCTGCCAGTTTTAAATATGGCAGCTTAAGTGAGCTGCCGGGTTTATTATGGGGTAATCTGAGCTGTGAGGTGACAGAAGGTGAAGGACTGAATCCATCCCTGGTGGATGATGCCACACAGGTGTGACAGATGAAGCCTGGCTTGGAGTTTTGGTTGGCTTCCATCTCCACCTTTCTCAGAACTGTGTTAGTAATGCACAGGTGGTGGTTGCACCACTGCTGCTGAACATCTAATCTGCTAAATCCATAAACAACTCAACTCTCATCTGATTATAGCCTAGGTAAAGAAAATTCTAATTTTCAGTGTGGAGTACACAGACAGTCCATAGAGCTGGCTGGCCTGAACTTTCTTACACCCTTGCAATTCATTGTCACTCCTTTAAACCTGCCCACAGGCAGGCCCTGCTTTGCTTCTGCTCTCAGTGGTTGTGGCTTGATTGACCTCAGTAGAATTATTCCTAATTTACAGCTCTTTAACTGGAAAGCAGAATGAGATTCTCCTGGTTTGCTTTGAAGTGTGCTGCGCTCTGAGGGAGGCTGCTGTGCTGAGGGCATATTGCTTTCAGTGAATTCTTTTTAATTTTGTTTTTAACATTTGAGAAGAATGAGACGCCTCTCAATCTAAACCAGAAGGACGTGGATGAAAAAATAGTAAGACTCACAGAGGCGAATGGTGGGTTCAGAACCTTGTGAGTCATTGCCGGGAGATTGACAGTTTGGGAACAAGAAGGCGGAGGAGTGAGGATGGGATGCTCAGGGGCTGATGAGATAAGGGAGTCTATAGAATGTCAGCAGAGGGGTCAGCAGCAACGTGCATCTCATTCCAGACTTAAACTCGGGCATTGGGAAATGGCATTCCTTGATGGCAAACACAATGTGACAGTTCTCAGCTCGCTACAGTATTCACCTCCTCCTCCTTCCCCCTCCCCCCAGCTGCATATCGGAGGATGCTTTGGAGATCGAGTCTGTTCTTGCCTTCAAAGCAGCAACAAGAAAATATTTAAAGCCACAAGCACACCTCGAGGCTTTGCAGGGTAAGTCAGGTTAGCAAGAAATGGACGTGCTTTAAAAGCTGTTTCTCTGTTCAAGCAGTGCAGTTCTTGGGGCAGCCACAATCTGTGTTTTTTCAAGGACTATCAAGCTTTATATGCAGCATTTCATGTCTCTGCCTCTTCTTCCTTTCTTTCTTTCTTCTTCCTATGGATGCAAAAGAATTTTCTTCTATCTGTGGGCAGGCCTGGACTGGATCTGCCCCTGAAATTAACTACCCAGGAGTTCATTCATTCTTCCTCTGAAATGACTTGATATTTGCTGGGTATAACTTGGTGAGGGGTGATGGGGAAGGAGCTGTTCTCCCCTTTTTCTCCCACTGCTGTAGTGGATAGGGTGAGGGACTGAGTTTGACAGAACTTTTTTTACAGTCCCAACTCTTGGCATAATTTACCTGGGTGACCTTGGGCAAGTTACTTCATCCTCTGTAGAACAGGATGAGTAATGTTTACCTCCTTTCCCAACAGGGCTGCTAAGATAACTTTTGTGAAGGGTTTTACATACATACAGGATTATATTGTTGCTGAGAATTGGTGTTTCTTTATGAATATGTATGAAAGTTGCTGAGATGTTTCCTCACCTTGGCCTTCACACGCAACTCATTAGAGGCTTGTGAGGGCTCTTCATTTAGGGGTGGAAGAGAGTGTTGTCCTCAGTAGCTGTTGACATCCTCAGCAGAGAAAGTTTCCTAATTAGCACTGTGTTAAAAATATATTTATTCTGAGTATTCAGCTCTTTTGGGGATGAGACCTAGGAAGGCTCCTGTCAAACAAGTAGCTGTTTTTCTGCAGACCTTTTTGTAAGATCCTACAATATGGCTCTTATTGCTGAGGGAGGAGAGAAATAATAATGAAACATTGTGTTACAGTTTTATTTTAGAATCCTGACAGCTAAGCTTTGACTGTGAAATCAACAGCAGAGAGACCCAAGAGGAGGTTGCACAAGTGCTGTCTCCAGGGTGTCACTCTTGTGGTGTCAAGGAAAACTTCCTCTTTTAATCAATACAGAGTGCAGCTGTGCTGCTTTGGAAGAGTGGCCAAAGCTGGTAGGATCCCCAGTTTGTAAAAGATGTGAACATCTTATCAGTTGATCTTTTACACAGAGCATAAAAAGAGCAGGAACATTGTAAAGGAATTTTGTCGATTTATCCTTCTGTGAGAGAGCTGCTTCTAATGGAATCGAGTTGTTTAGTTGAAACTGCTCTTGTTGGAGAAAATGAGAAGGGTTTCATTCCTGCCATAATAGAATTGGGTCACAGTCTCTTTTAACTGGGTCACAGGAGTTTCCAGCATGGGAGGCCTCTCACCGTGTTTGATGAGGGCAAGGTATTAGAGCAGTCCTGGCAACTCTTACTTTACTGCCAGGCCTCAAGGAGCTGTGAGCAAACTGCCCGCCCTCCTCATGCAAAGTGCTGCCTCTTACAGCCTCCTCCAGCTCATCCTCACTGCTCTGCATCTCACACACACTGGAGATGTGCAGCTCAAGCCTTTCCAAGTCAGCCCTGGGGTTTTGGCAGCTGTTATGTCATAGAATCACAGAATAGTTTGGGTTGGAAGGGACCTTAAAGATCATCGAGTTCCAACTCCCCTGCCATAGGCAGGGACACCTCCCACTAGATCTGCCTCGTCCAGCCTAGTCTTGAACACCTCCAGAGAAGGGGCATCCGCAACCTCTCTGGGCAACCTTTTTTGAAAAATTCAAAAATAAAATTTGGGGGGTCATGTCCCAAGACCATGTCATGTATTTCACTGGAGGAGAGAGAAAAAGGCAAACAGGTGGAACTGGGACCTGAGTGTGGTGGCTCTTTCACTTCTCTTGCCTGTTTCTATGAATCCTGCTTTAAAAATACTGAGTTGGTTTAGCCCTGTGTGAGGGTGGCTCCTGCACTCAAACCACAGCCTGGGAAGGCTGTTGAGTTACAGAGTCAACCTCTTCTCATTAGGGAGTGAGAGAAAGAGTCTCCCCTGTTTGTCTGCTCTGTGTGAAAAGCTGCAGTGTCTAAAAACCAAAACAAAAAAACCTCGCAGCACAACAACTGGCCCCTTTCCATGAACTAACCCCATTTCCAGCCTGGCTGCCACCGTACCAGGGGCACAGGCTGTTATTGAGAGCCTGCTCTTGTATCTACATAAAGCCTTGTGATTTGTGTTACCAGCCCAGAGTCTCCCAGAGCTCAGCTCCGCTGGAACAAAATGTTCAAGACAATGCTGTGGGATCCAGCTGGAGGTTTAGCATTAATGCAGTGTCAGCCAGATGGAAATGAGGTGGAGAGGGCTGGGGGATGGGGAATCTCCCCCCCCTGAAAGGGAAAAGGAAACAATGGTAACCCTGAAATCCATATTTGCCTGTATCTATAGTGTTAAATGCTGGTTTGATAGGCATGTTCTCAGGCAGCTGAGTGCCAGGGAGATGTCACTTGTGCTTTGTGTGTGGCTGGTACAGTAAATAGGGCAGAGACTGCTCTCAGTGAAGAGCCTGTGGAACTCTGCTGATTTTGGATGTGCACTGACATAACTGGAGCATAATTTCCTCATTGCCTGTGATTTTCAAAAGACCCCAGTGAGTTTGTGAGTACATCTGGACACGCCTGGTGTTGGCCTGCTGCTCACAAAGTACCAAACCTGTGCATTCTAAAAATACCAATATTGAAAGATATAAGAAACTTTTTCAGGACTTTACAATTGTATCTAGGTGCAACGTGTAGCTGGTTAAGGGGTGAGAGCCCAAATTTCTCCTGGCCTCTTGTATTTCTGTTGATGTGAATGGAGCTGCTCATGGAGAGCTGAGCACAGAGCAAGGTCCATCAAGTTTTTCAGCCTCTTAGAGGATTGCTTTGTTCTCTGAAATGGCTGTGATGGGATAAGGCATCATCTGTTTGAATGAGATGATAGTGAAATGAGGTTTCCAGCTCCTATTTGTGCATGCTGATGCAGCTGAAGTTTTAGTTATCTCTTTGCACTTGATGCCAAAATTTGATACGATGAAAATAGTTTTGCATTAGAAGTTCCTTTGAAGAAAAATCTGTTCTGTTTTCATCTCTTGCTTGCCATGGTGTTGGATGAGGATATCTGAAGGGGCTTGGTAGCTGGCTCTTCTGGAGAGTCACAATCTGCTCATAGTTTCCCATTTGAACCCAGCAAAAGCAGAAGTACCTGAATGCACATGCAAAGTGCCAGTTCTGCTTTCGCAGAAAAAGGATTTAGCAAGAAAGAATTTCTCTCTCTTTTATTGGTGTATTTTGTGCTTTCCTCTTAAGCAGGAGAGGTCAGCAGGTTCTAGTGAAATCTACTTGAAAACATTGAGAAATACATCACAATCCATTCCTGTAAGTAGTCCTGCTTCTGATGTAACTTTTGGAACATCTCTGGAGGTGATGTGGTGTTCTAAACTGAATCTCAGGGCCCCTCTGGGTAACACCAAGCATTCATTTAACATTGTAGAACCTGCATGGGCAGTGGCCCAGTGCTGCTCTCAGTCCTCTGAGGAATATCTCTGGGTAGAGGACGCTTCCTTCATGTAATAAAGGAAACCCTTTTAATGTGAGAAGATGAGTGAGGAGAGGAAGCACAGTGGTATTTCACTTACTGATTGTTCCTAGACAAGGTCAGTAAGCACGAGGAGATGTATTCTCTCCGGGAATATTCAAAGGTCAGTCTCCAAGAGACTAAAGACTTCCAGTATCAGAGGTATGTTTTGGATGCTGAACTCTTAATTAAATTACCCACAGCTCAGGTCCCTGGCTAAAGTCTTTATAAGTGTTGAGCACTCTTTCATCTGTGCCCCAGCTTCTTCTGGGAGCAGCTTGCAATTAAAATTGGGTACTGATGCAAAATGTGGAGGCTCTCCAACAGGAGGATGCTCCTCATAGTAAAAAGCCAAGAAACTCAGTGATTTACTGGTGGTGGGTCAGTGCTGGGAAAGCCTGTTGCCCCCTCTTTAAAAGCCCTTTTAAAGTTCTCCCAAACATGCAGTTCCCAGGCTCCCATTCACTGCTCATTTAGAGAATGAATGTGGCTCTTTTCTCCTCTTCTGTATGTTGCTGTGGGCTGAGTGATCATAAGTTGCCTTGCTGAGCTCCATTTTCCACTGCCTGTGGCTTCCAGGCTTTTGTGTGGCTTCTTTAGAATTTCACAAGTACATCACAAGATGCTATTTTGGGTCGCTGCAGGATAAAGGAGCGTTTTAAGATCTTCAGAATGCCCTTTGCCACTTTCCATTAAGACTTTGGAGGGTCTCAGAAAACAAAACGAATAAACCAAAACTCTTAGTAAATCTTGGTCTGGCCTTGCATGGATGAGTTCAAAAGGTGTTTCTTTTTTTTTTTTCACCTCAGAGTTGATTTTGATGCTGGGCTACAGTATTTTAGTGCTTTTACTCCCTGAGTCAGGAGCACGTGCTGCATCAGCCACACAAGTTGAGTGTGGATCCCTCACACAGCATTCCTTAAACACTGCAGTTAGTGCAGGAGCTGGGCCAAGTGGGGAGAAACATGCTGTGGGTATTTCTTTTTCCTGTGTGTCTTACATTTGTGGTGGCACTTGTATGGAGTAGGGTGGCTGATGGATAATTAGGGCAGGCCCATTAGCTCTGGGTGCTGGTGAAGAAGAACCTGCCTACAATCAGCTAAAAGGAACCTGGTGGCAAGAGGGCTCTCTCCTTCTACTTATTCCTGTCATTCCCACTCCTGCAGGAAGCTCCTCTTAAGTGTCTCTGAAGCAGAAGAGGGGTCACTTCAGGTGGCTGTTTTGATCTGGTGGTGTCTCCTCTCTAATGCTGTCTGGAAGGATTTGTTAGATTCTCTTTTCAAAAGGAGAGGCAGGGGCATGTGTGCACTTTGGCACACGGCGCTGCTGCAGTGGGATTTCAGGGCAAATGGGAGGTGTCATTGGGCCTTCCAGGGCTTTGCTTTTGTGTGTAAAGAACCTTGTGTGTGCTCAGCATCGGGGTTTGCTGCCCCACTGACATCCCAGGCTGTCAGGGCTGCAGTTGCAGCAGTCCCACCAGTGTGCTTTGCCTTTCCTGCTCACTTTGCCTGAGACTATTAGAATCATTTACACATGTTAAACAGCCATTGTGCGACCCTGTGACAAAGAGTTTTATTTTATTTGCTCCTTCCCAGGAGTAAACTGAGATAGAGAGCAACCTGTCGGCTGGTCTGTGGCCACACAAGAAGTCATGTGGTGGGACCTGCAATTGGAACCCTGGAGTCCAGGCTCTGCTGCATCCTGATGACTTGATAAGCTCTTCCTCCTGGCAGGCAGCCTGGGACCAGTGAGTCTTCACCTCCACTGGGCTCTTCTCACCTCCCCATTGTATGTCCAGGCCTGAGAATGAGAGCTGGCTGTCATGGCTACAACTTCTTGTTTTAATCAGGGAGCTGTGGTACCAGTGCCCAGAGGAGGTCAGTGAGGGGGAGAGCTGCCAACTCCTGCACAAACTGATGTGATGGTTCTCCCGAGGCTTCATTCCTTCCCCAGACACTGCTAGAACCTCTTGTTTTACTAAAATTTACTTCTCTAGACAATTACAGCTATTCTCCCCACCACCCCTCTCAATTTTGGGATCACTTCCTTGGGATCTGATGCTCACAGCGTGTGTCCCCTGGGCTGTGAAAAGGAGCCTCCAAGGAGAGCATCAAAATATTAAGGTTTTCAAAGTTACTCATCATTTTAGGAAATACAGATTATTTCCAAAGTTATTTTACATCCAGCCCACCTAGGATTTCTTGTTTACATTGATGTAGATAAATAGTTGCTTTTCTGGAGAAGAGAAAACGGTGTGATTTTTAGAGGTGTGCTTTGTACTGCAGGACTAGAGACAAAGTATTTCATCTCTTTCCTCTTTCTTTCTTTTCTCCCTCAGTCATTTCCCAGGGATAAAAATAGATGTTATGCCATTGCACTTTGGAGATTTCAATTAACAGGAATATAAAGGAAGCTTTGTGCCTGAGATCTCATCCATTGGGGTGTAGGTTTTCCTCTGCTGTGAGGGGGGGCTGAGAGAGGTTGGAGGGAGTGCTCATCCTTGAGAAGGCTCAGGGGAGACCTTGGAGCACCTTCCAGTCCCTAAAGAAGCTCCAGGAAAGCTGAGGAGAGGGATTCTGGTTTGGTAGGACAAGGGGGAAAAAATTTAAACTGAAAGAGAGGAGATTTAGGTCAGATATTAGGAAGAAATTCTTCATTATGCAGGTGGTGAGACACAAGAGGTTGCAGGCTGCTGGAGTGGAGCTGTACCTTGAAGGAAATCCTTGTGCTGCCTTTGGTCTGAGGAGATCTTGGAAAGGCTTGTTGTTGCTCTTTGCACACACAAACACGAGAAGCAGGATCCTGTTTGGTAACATGGTGCCCCTTTGAAGAAGTAGAAAACCCAGAAACCAACCCCCGTGTAGGAGAAGAAAGATAAAAAAATTTGGATGACTATCAAAATGCCCTGAGCTGCATTCAAAGCAGGGTTTCTTACCAGTGTAAATTACGGGGGCAGAGAGGGATTAAACAGGAGATTGACACATCAAAATGCTCTTTCCCATGTAGAGTGTTAGTTACTTGGTGTCTCTTTGTAAAATCTAAGTTGTGTTTTGCTTTGGTTTTCCCCTCAAACTGTATTCCATGTTTGAGTGGGAGAAGTATCTGTGGCATTGTGTGTTGTGAGAGCTTTCTGCTGAAACAGGCTTGGCAAATGGTGTTTATTTTCATGAAAGATGCTTCTGGTATGTGACTTTATAGAGGAGATGGTGAAGGAGATACTCAGATATTTACCTGGAGTTGTGATTAAAGCAGGAATTGGCTGTAAGCAAACTGAAGTTTTACATATCTTGCTTTTAGGGTAAGCCTTGAATTCGTGCTCCAGTTGAGCAGTAGGTAGTTTAACTGGTGTTCCTTCTGGGCTGCACTGGGGCCTTGGTGCTCTGCCACTTTGTTAAAGAAAGATTAGGGGTGGATGTGTAAATTCCTGGTTCAGGCGCCACTATAAAAGATATCCACATTCCACATTCCCCTTTCTCAAAATGTTTCCCAGCACACTGCTAATTGATTAAAAAAAACCCAACTTTTTTTTCTTTTTCCCCCTCGTGTTAAATTATTTATAGGCCAAATGCATGTTAAATTCAGTAAATAACTTCCTGTATTTTTATAAGTATTTTAAAAGCATCAGACTCTTTGGCAGCACTGGAAAAAGGATTCATGTGGTCTTTGTTTAGTGTTGGGGATGGATGTTGTGTGCTGTGAATGAGAGGGATGGATCAACCCTTCTTCTGGCCAGATGTTAGATTAAAAAAGAAAAGTAAAATGTAGAATCCTAAACAAAAAAAAAATGGCAGAAATTGGTGTGCTGAGAATACCTCAGAGAGATTAGCAAAGTGTATTCGTCCCTGGTGGGAGAGAGGGGAAATAAGAAACATTTTTTTTCCCCTAAGGAAAAAAAGAGTAATGAGCATTGCAAAGTCTTGTGTGGAAAATTCTATGGGAATGAATCCATACGAGAAAAAGAAGTTTTGATTGTAGCTGAACAAATCTGTTTGCAAATAAGGAATTCTACCCAAAGCAACCCATGAAATAAGGAATTCTACCCAAAGCAACCCATGAAAATAAGGAATTCTACCCAAAGCAACCCATGAAATAAGGAATTCTACCCAAAGCAACCCATGAAAATAAGGAATTCTACCCAAAGCAA
>VZTY01008563.1:17419-51695 GCA_013400935.1 Turnix velox | reverse complement strand
AAGAGAAAATTAACACCAAGGAAAGTATGTGAGAGCCTGAGAGCAGAATCAACCCCCTAATCAAATCGAGGTGCTAAAAATTAAGATAGCTCCTGAGCTGCCGTCTGTGCATTTCCCAGTAAAGTTCATGAGAAGTTAAAGATGTGTGCGTAATTGAGAAGCCGAGCTGAGGCTTTCTCTGCTTTTGAAAGGCCGGATTCTTTTCTTTTTCACTTTCTTTCTTCCTCCCTCTTCTCTGCTCATTAAAAAGGTGCTATTTGCGGTCATTAGGAGGCACCCACAGCAATTAGGTCCAACTGCCCTTCGTGATAGCTATTCAAGACAGAAGCTAAAGCAGGATTGTGTTGTAAACAACAACAGAAAGGGGGTCACACTAAACTTTATGGCGTGTTGGTATGTCGGGGGGAGATTAGAGGATGATGCAGTCAGCATCCCTGTAAATCTTATTTATCACTGGTGTGGGGGAGGACACCATATCTGAGGGGAATCCTAGGACAGTGAGGTTGTGAACTTTGGGGTTTTATCAGTTAAAATGGCACTGAAGGGAAAGGAACAGCAGAATAAGGCTAAATGACTCAGCTGTGAGTGTGAACTGGTTGTGGAATGGAATTAGAAGAAAAAAAAAAACAAACACCTTCTTCACTGTGGTGGGTAAGAATGGCCAGGGTCCTGCCTCACAACTGAAGGAAAGAGGAGACAGGGCTAAGCACAGAGATACTTTCCCTCCTGACACTCCAGTCGTGAGTGGCTTAAGGGTTTCCTGAGCTGGAAGTTACGTCTTTGTGCTTAATAGCCTTAGGGGACTGCAGTTCCTTGGGTTTCTCAGTGCTCCATTTAATCAAGGTTGTAGAAACATTTTTTTTCCCCTAAGGAAAAGCTCTGACTGTTCGTGGGCTTAGTCTGTTAGAAATGGATTTTATAAGGAAATTTGATTTGTTTATCAGGTAGTTGTGTACCCTACTTCTTTGGCCATGAGATTTTTGGGGGTTTTGGTGGGAGATTTTCCAATTTCTTTGGTGTCTGCTTAGGAGACATGAAATACTCCTGAAGCCATTGTCTCACTGCAGCATCAAAGCTTAAATTCTCTTCTCAGGGCAAGGAGAAGCTCATCTTCTGTTTGCTTTTCAACTTGTTACATACTTTTGGTACAAAGTAAATTGTTGAGGAACAGCTTTACCTGCTCCTGGTTCTAAATCTGGAGCTGAATTCCCTGCATAGAATTGGAAACACGTTGGTAGAAACGAGATCAGCTGCTTTAAGGTTTGGAGGATCCTGCCGGGGTGGGCAGGAAAAGGTCCGGCCCCTTCCAGTTTTATGTGAGGTCAGGCAGTCACTGGGGATGGAAGAAGGTTCTCAGTAGAGTCCACCATCTGGCAATCATAAAACAAGTAATCAACATTTTTTTGAGGAGGATGGTGAGGAAACAAGCTGCAGACGATTGTGGTGAGATCAGGGCCCTGCACAGACACCTTTATGACTCCTCTCTGTTCTGGTTGGGTGTCTGTGCTGCAGGTCAAAAGTTCAGCCTGTCCTCTCCCCCTTCTTTTTTTCTTCCAAAGATGGGAATTAGGCCGGGGACTGGAATGCCGAGAGACTGTAAAATGGCTTGTCCTCGCTGGCTCCTCCTCTCCCCTCCATCCTCCTCCCGGCTGGGGCTGGGGGGGAACAGAAATGAGACACAGCTTGAACTTTGGGAAGGGCTGTGGTGAGACGAAGCACAGGGCAGGCTCCAAACAGTGAACTGGCAAGTTCAGCCTTTTTGGGTACTTTTCTTTTTTCTTTGGGTACTTTTCTTTTTTCTTTGAATTTTTTTTTTTTTTAAATTTTTTTCCTTGAACGCAATTAGCAGCTTGTAAAAGGTTGTTGTGCTGCTGTAGCAGAGCCTGGAGGAAGGCAAAACAGATGAAGGGTTGGGAGAAATGCTGTTGGAAGGGATGATGCAGGAGAGCACTTGTGGGCAGTCCTATCACCCCAGCAGGTGACGTGACAGGGGGAAAACAGGTCGATGATTCAGCAGATCCAACACTTTCTTAATTACACCATAGGAAAGCAATAGTTGGAATAACTATATAAGGCTTCCTCTCCTGCTGACTCGCAGGTTGTATAAGACTCTGGCTCCTCCCACTCACCCACTGATGGAGCCACCCTCACTTAAGGCTGAAAATTCCAGATGTGACAGGGGTAACATCAGACAGATGTGCTTTGTGTCTCGGGCCAGTTCTCCTTGTGACAAGGAGAATAAGGAGCAGGAGGGAGTGCAGAGGCAGTGGGCAGGCAGGATGTGGCCTCACAAATCCACAACAAAACTTACAACAACAAAAAAATACCGAGAGGAATGTCTGTAACCAGGAGGATGTGCCAAGTATGAGGGAGGTTAAACCGGGAATGTGGAGTGGTTTTAAGGAGAAGAGCTTTTTTCTAAGGAGGAAACTCGATCAATTTCTTTTTTTAACGGCCCTACCTGGTTTCTGTGACTCATTCTGGAGCTGCTCCCCCTGCACAGCACAGAACCTCCACATTAACAAATATGCTGGAATGCAGGAGCCACATCTGGTCTGCATTAGTGGGACCAGGCTGGGATCACATGGAGAAAGCTACCTTGGGTTTTTATGTAGAAATGTTTGTATTATACAAAACCCCCGTTGCCAGGCAATTTTTATTAAAACAGCCAGTTTATGCTCAATATAGTGTCCTGCTGAGGAGCTCAGAATACCATGAAAATCTGTGCACAGCTTCACTCCCATTGTTAAATTTCCAAGGGGCTGGGGAGGGTTCTGGCTGGTGGGCTGTTGTGTACGTTAACACTTCTCTGTTTGGAATAACCCAGTTGTTGCTGCCATCGTGACAGCCTTGCCTTGCTGGGGAAGCTGGAGTCATAACCACCATTTTCCCTGAAAGCTGCAGCAGTTCTGAATTTATTAAATTAAAATATCACTGCCCAGACTAAGGTAGTGCTCCTGGTGGAGCTGAAAGGGAAGGGGGGGTGTGTGTGGAATTAAAGCAGAATGTCTAGGAGCCAAGGGGAGCATGGCAGGGGTTAGTTTTGAGGGCTGGGAGGGTTTCTAATGGTGCATGGAAGATTAGAAATGCTTACTTTGAAATCCCAATTCTCAGGACATAATTTTAGAAGTTGCTTAGGATAATTCTCTTAGGGACTTAAAATGATTAAGATTTACCATGTGCTTTAAAGATGCTTCACATTAGAATACTGATCTGACCTGACTGCTGGTGCTTTGCAGAACTTGAGGCTGAAAGTGTGAATGTATAAATTTGACTTGGTGAAACTGGGGTTAATTAACGTCCAGGAAACTTCTCACACACAATGTGTGTTCATCTAAACATATGGGGAGGAGCCTCGTAGTAGTCAGTTAGAAATAAATACTTGCAGGATAAAATACTGAGTTCTGCAAGAGTTAGAAGAGTTGGTGCTTTTGGTGGGTGAGGAAAAAGCTGCCATTTTTCAGGAACCAAGAATCAAGGATGTTATTTTGCATTTCCAACCAAGAACAATCTTCATAAATTCTTGCATACAGTAAACCTTCAGTGGCACCAGGGTTCACGGGACAGGAAGGGGAAGGAGGAGGCTGCTTTCTCAGTGTTGTGTCAGTCACAACTGTCTACCGGAAAACCACAGAAACCTACCTTAGTCTGCAGCCCTCCAGTCACAACATCGCCCTGGGCCAAGTGGGCTTTTCCTGTCCAGCACTTGTGCATGTCCTCAAAGTACGTGCTTCTCTTCCCCAGTGGGAGATGTAGGAGCTCTTACAGACTTGTGTTGCACGTTCACATCCTCCTCTGGATGTGGGGAGCAGTTTGTAAAATCAGGCCCCAAAGATTTTACACATCTGGAATGCACAACATGCTGTATCCACGTGGAAAAATCTAAGCCCGAGATTTAAGCTAATGGATGAATTTAAGCTCACGCAGCTAAATCGGTGCAGCTGCACTTGGTATGTGCAGACAGAGCAGGGAAGAATGAGCTTTTTGTTCAGTCTTGTCAGTCAGGAACATCTTAAAATTGAGTATAACCAACACAAAATGTGGCTCCGTTGCTGCTGACGCCAGTTTAGTTTGAAACTGGCTCAGCTTTCCAGTGGAGGAGGAATGGTGTTGGTGTTGCTGCCCTAAGCACTCTTTAACTGCTCTCCTTTAAAGAGGAAGTTTAAATCCCAGCTGAGTGGGTGCCAGGCTCTCGACACGCATGACAATGGGACTGGGTCTTTCTCTCCCTGCTGTTTAACAGCACTATCGACACGGAGATCACTTACATTGAATGACTTGGATTAGCTGAAAGTAAAGCTTGGTGGAGTGACTGATAAAAAGAAAGTAATGTGAAGTTGCATAAAACTGGATTCTCCCCTGATAGTCTTATTTAAAAAACCCCAAACTGCCAAAAGCCCTGTCCTGTCACAGAGCTTGCTCAGCTTACCAAATCCACACACCTCCATGCAGTGAGGTACCGTTTTCCCTTCATTTATACAGAACTTACTCTTTATATTATTTTTGATAGTGCAGGAGCCCTCTCAGAGCTGTAGATGTACCACCTTTTTTTTTTTGAAACACATTTTCTTGGCACAAATTGGTGTGTTTTGTTGGTCTGTCACATCAAGCAATATCCTTGTCAGTGCCAGCTAATTGCTATCAATCAACTGCTGAGCATGAAAGGCTGGGCTGAACGTTTATTAAAGTGAGTTAAAAAGCACAGGACACATGATTTCTTGTAAAATGTGAAGCTGGAAGGGTGCAGCTTTAGGAAATAGGCTGACACATCTCCATTTTGCGTTTGGGAAGTGCCATGCAGGTGGGTAGATGAAGCAGGCGTGAGTGATTTCTCTTGTCAGGATTTAGTGCCTGTCACTTGGGAGTGAGTGTGAAAGTGGTCAGGAAGAAGCCGTTCCTCCTCGATTGCTGCAGGGACCATCAGGGACCATCTGCTTGCTTACAAACTCTGCTGCCAGAGTCCTCACCGACAGGATGATAGTCTGGGGCAGCAGAGGAATGCAGGTGATGCTTCACATAATACAGGCAGAATAATCCCCTGGCATCCTGCTCACATAATGCAGGGGATAATTGAGTTTGATTTCCCCCTCCCCCTTCCCCTTCAAGTTAATTCATTCTTGTTCATTTTAGTGTATCCTTGCCTCTTGGACTGCCTTGGCATCCAACTTGACATTTGAATTGTGGATCATTTATTAAGATAATGATGGTTTGTAGCCTGGTTGTGGATTTTTCTGCCTCTCATTCATTGGTTCAAACCTTGGTCTCCATTTTTGTGTCGATCCACAGCTCAAAAGGTCATATCTCTGTGTGTGTGTGTATTTATTGCCTTCTGTTTAGTTCTCAGGAGTCCCATTTCATGACCATCATGGGTTCTGGCCAGGCCATGGGGCAGGTCAGGAGTGTTATCTCTTTATGACACTTGGATGTTTGTCTTAGGAGAAGTCATCATTCTTTTTCTTTCTTACAAGCCCATTTGAACAAACCCAAAACTTCAGAACCCGAAGCTATTGTGAGACTTCACAGCTGCCTGAGGGGTAACAGCCTGAGGGAGGCAAAGGAGAAGGATTAAAAGCAGGGGAGCAACAGCTTCGGGGCATTTCTGCCTCTAACAACAGGAATCCTTCCTCTGCCCACCCTCCCTCTCCCCCCATCACTGTTGCTCTGTCTGTGCTCGTGGTTTGCTCATCAAATCGAGGAAATATCAAGACCAGGAAGAAGGAGAGAAATGAAGATGTGTTTGATGAAGATAAGGATCTCCATAGGAAAAGCAGAGGCATTACATTGCAGTTCCAGTTTCAACTTTTGCTTTCTCTTCTCGTGCTTCTCTGGAAGCCTCATTGTCTTCATGGGGCATGTTGGCTTTTGAGGAAAGCTGGGCTTTGCAGATGGCATTGAAATGCAGGGTTTTGCTGGGCTGCAGTTTGAGAAGCAGGGTCCAGGGGAGCAGAGAGGCAGTCCCTACAACGTTAGTGTTGTGGTATTTTGGTTTTTCATTGTAACCCCTTTTCTTGAGGAACATGGCCTCGAGTTGGTTGACTTCAGGCCACAGGGCTTGTAATATGGGCTGCTTTGAGGTTTACCACTGCCAGATAGAGCTTTGTTTTCTGCATGGCTTGAATTTCATATTTTTAAAGACACTAATTCAGAAGTATTTTAAATAGGCAAATTTATATTTCCTGATGAAAATAAGGCCAATTTAAAGTTTGGTAGATCTCAACTGTCTTCCTTAAGTCTCCATTTCATCCCTAGGTTGGTGGCCAGAGCTGGGTTGGGTCTTCTAGATCTTCCCAGCTCCCACCGGGAAGTGTTTTAGTGGATTGAGTTTTGCTGCCTTTACTTAGCAGCAGCTTTCAATCACAGTTCAGTGTCTTGGCTGCTGATGAACTTTCCCCTTTTTGTCACAAAACATAGAAAGTGAGGAAGTGAATATTTGTTTTTCATTGTCCAAACTAAAATCACCTCTGAAGGGTTTGGTTTCTGGGAAGCAATGAGCACTTGGGTAGGTGTGTAGATAGGTCATTGAGTTCCACTAAATGCATCTATTTGTACTCTTAGTTTATTTGTGGGAAAAATTAGAGGGGCTGAACAGAGCAGGTCTCACCCCTGAGAAGTTTAGTATCAGAACACAAGGAAAGCTGTTGGATCACAGAGAGTGGAGGCAGAAACCCCAACTCCCCAGCACGCAGGGGTGGTGGTGGTGTGTGTGTGGGAAAAACAGCCCAAAATAGTTGCCAGTTTCCATTTGCTTGATTATCAGGCGAGAGCAATTTGCCAACTGCAGAAAGCAGAAGTGCCATTGTGAACAGCCGGGCTTTGTGTCCCAGGAAATAATGCTGCTGCCACGTTTAGATCCCATCAAATCTACCCCTCAGCTGCTGAATATGGGATGGATCCCATTCCAGCTGCACTTGCCCAGGAAATCTGCAGAAGGCAGGGGCACAGGGAGGTGTCCCCGAGCCTGGTTATGAGATTATTTTGGTGTATCCAGAGACAAATACCTGCTCTGTGTGTGTGTGCAGCTTGCAAGCAGGATAGCATTAGATACACAGACACAAAAATGAGTTGTTTTGAAGGAAGTGCAAGTTGTTTTGGTTTCTGCAAGCTTTGGTGCATTTCAAAATATTTATTCAAAAAAATTCCCCAACCTGCTTTTCCTTCAGACAGTTCTCTGGAAGTTTGTTTAGGGGTTAAACGTTCCTGGCTCGAGTGACTTGAAGTTGTAAGAACCCTTGGAATGTGTAAAGAGGGGAAGGATTCCATAGATAAGCCTGAACTCTGAACTCAGGGCACAATCCAGTTTATACCTTAATCTCCACCAATAAAAGCAGCATCAGCTGTGAGTGAGGCAGGACACTGCTCCTCCTCAGGTAAAAGAAAGTCAGCTCTTACATCTGAGGAGAGAGCAAAGAGAGGGTGTATTTGGTGGTTCTTCAGCTTTGAAACCCAGAAAGCAGTAGTGTAAAAACCAAGAAATAATAGAGGAAGTGTTGTTCTGAGGCTGAGAGCTCTGCCCAGTTTCATGAAACCTGGTCCTTTTGCAGGGGGGTTGGTTTTTGTTTGCTTGGGTTTTATTTTTTTCATAGAGAATCACTCTGAAACCACCACCACTCCCTCCTGCCCATTTCCATTCCTGTGTATCTCAGTATTTGTGCTGAACTGTGGTGTTAAAGGCATGTAAAATCATAATTTGTTCTCAAAATATTAAACAAGTATCATAGGGGGAACAGAGTGTTTGTTACCTGATCATTGTACCTGGAGCAACTTCTCCTGACCTTATTAAAATCAGGAGGTTGCTGCATCATTTGAATTCTCATTTACTCCATTTCTTTCCTTGCCACATCATTCCAGTGGGTTTCCTGACCTGGGACATCATTTATGTGACTGTGGTCAGAGTTTATTGTGATCTTTAGAACTGGGCATGAGCGTGAAGGTCAGAACAATTGGTTTCTATTTCTGTCTGTTGCTGAGTGATGGGCTGGAAATCCTCACCTCTGTAACCTGGCTGCAGAAATGGAGATAATGCTGCTTAGTGACTTAGATGAAGCACTTAAAGTGTTATCTTTTTCGATAGGCTGCTTGTTAGGGAAGGATAAAATGACTTGAGTGCTTGTGCCAAAAACTAGACTGCACTGAACATTTGGAGAAATGGATTTTAATTTAAATTTTCACTCTTGCTGCTTGTGAAAGCCAGAAGGGAAGCAGTGCTTCAAAAAGCAAGTCTCAATGGCTGTTTTTCTTCTTTTAGGGCTCTTGGAAAGCAGAAAGTGCAGAAAGCAGAGGGGCAGCCCATGTCTAATGGTTAAGGCTGGAGGATCAGTGACAGGACTGCATTCTTATCTAAACTAAGTTTCAACCCTACTACTAGTGTTGAAGGCTAGAGTCCTGTGAGGTGCAAAACATACTCAGTTCTACCAGTTCTATCTATCTAGGGGGATAGATTTAGACTAGACATAAGAAAGAAATTCTTTACAATGAGGGTGGTGAAATACTGGCACAGGTTGCCCAGAGAGGTTGTGGATGCCCCATCTCTGGAGGTGTTCAAGACCAGGCTGGACAAGGCACTGAGCAGCCTGGTCTAGTGGGAGGTGTCCCTGCCTATGGGAACTTGATGATCTTTAAGGTCCCTTCCAACCCAAACTATTCTGTGATTCTATGATTCCTTTTCAAATAGGGAGTGCTCAGCACATGGCTAATTTAAAATAAGGTTCCTGCTTAGAATATTTCTAGTAAAGGAGGAGACAAAACCAGAATGAATCCCCTTAGGTCTCAAACTGTTGAAGTTTTGCTGTCACTCCCCTTTACACTTTATTGGCAGATGGAAAACCCATGGTGAAGAGATCACTATGAGTAGTACCAGCTTCCTGACAGTGCCAGGCTTGGTGGTGATGTCAAAGGTTCGCTATTCCCGACCTCTGAGAGCTCTCTATTCCAGAGGCTGCTCCTGTGTCGCCCTGGAATCGATATTCATAGTTAGTGTGTTATGGGGCCATGGGGCAGGGCTGCTTTCCAAGGGGCTGTGCTGCCCTGCCAGCTCCTGCCCTGCCCAGCAATCCCAGACAGTGGAAGGGTTGGGAAGGGGCAGCAGTTGAGGTAAGGGAGTGTCTGCTTGGTTGCGTGGAAACCTGGCCCTTATCACTTGCCACAGCTTCTTTGAAAGGTTGCTCAAGGTTTAAAGTTCTGGGTCTGAGTAATCAGCCCAGCAAAAAAACCTCACAAAGGGAAACAATGGCTGAATACAGTGCTGTAAATGCTGTCACTAAGGAAGTGCCTTGCTTTGGCTGAATTTACAACCTTCCTGAGACAATCCAAAATGCACTGCTTAGATTCTGCTTTTTAAAGAGAAGTGTCCTCTTGGCTACATTTTCCAGCCCAGTTTCTCCTCCCTATATTTTATTTTATTTAAGCCACCATTTTCTTCCTATTCTTTTTCTCTAGAGGATTTTTTTTTCTTTTCTTTTTTTTGGTCATTATATCATGTTTCTCAGTGAAGATGCTTTTTTTTTCCTTAAAAAAAAAACAAGGCAGCCTCTTGTCAGAGGAATGTGCAAGCAGAGTACATTTAAGAGCCACATTCTGTGCTGCCATGGCAACCAGAGTTTTAAAAATGATACTGTCGGTGTTCCAAAATGATGCAACCTACAATGAACATCAGGAATAATTAAGAGAAGTAGTGCCTGCTCTGTGCTCAGGAGAAGAAATGATGAGGGGACCATTTCTCTATTGATAATTTCCCCCCCTCCAAGTGACCATTTAGTGATTTTGGGGGTTTATTTGTGTGCACAAACAGTACTCTCAGTGGTCAGGTTTGTTAGAGGCTGTAGCATTTTGTTCCCTTGTAGTTTTATAATGTGTCCTGCTGGTGATAACACTGAATCACTCCGTTTATTTACTTGCTTGTTTTAATAACTGCAGTGCTGGGATGTAGCTCTGCTTGGGTAATAAGGTCTTGACCCAAGGGCCTGATACTGGCTTTCTCCCAAGGCTTTCCAGTCAGTGCAAGGGATTTCTGTCACAGCCCACGAGCTCTGTCATAGAGCAATGACCACGCATTTACTATTGCCCCTGTTTTGTGCTTCATTTCCATCTTTCATTCTCCTCCCAGTAATGGAGAGGGAGCAGTAAAAAATGGAAGTCCCAGGGGTAGGTGATGGTGCATGGAGGAGTCAAGAGGGCTTGAAAATGGCAAAGGTCACAGGTTAAGACCCTTTACTGGGCAGAACAGAAGCAGTCTGAACTTGTTAATGAAATGACTGGGATTTTTAGTGTTGGGTAGGGAGAGAAAGTGAGGAGACTGGGAAAGAAAAGCAGCCCAGGCTTGCTGTGAAGTCTCACGAAGCTTAGTTGTGAATATTGCTGCTAATCCAATGAACTGGATACCTTCTCCTGCCTCTTTTTTTTTTTTTTTCCAATCAGAAATTAACTTTTTTTTCCCCCAGATAAACAGTTTGCTCTGTTTAGGAGAGTAATGTTGAATCCTGCTGTTTCCTGGACACCAAGTAAGAAACTGTATCTGCTAATTAAATTACTGAAATCCAAACAGCCACAGGATTGCTTACTCTGGGGAAAATTAGTGCATCTCCAGTTTGAGGACAAACCTTCCTTTAACGGACAATGGAAGGTTCTTCTCTATTGCTGTTACATCAGATCTCAAACTAACTATATTAAGAATAGATTGGTGCATAAAGGTAACGTAAAACAATAAAATTCCCCCAACGCCAACTTCCTAAAGGCTGTCAAGTTTGTCTTTCCTATGCTTTCCATGCCCAAGCAGCATTGGGAGAAGCCTTGAGAAAAAGTCCCTGTATTCTTTCAAGGCTGTTCAGTGATGCATCTCCAACCACAATGATAACAACACAAAAAAACCCCAATCATCATCTCAAAGTGAATGGTCCAAGGCCAGCTCACTCCCATATGCTACAGAGGTGGTGAGATTACACATGGCAGAGACATAATTGCCACCTACAGCTGCACCTCCCCACGCTCCCCTCCTCCTCCCAGCACCCCAACCCCAAAAGTAGGGGAGAAACAGCTCTGTGACAACTTGGGGTTTCTTATTCTGAGGTGAATCTGCAGCAGAGCACGGAGTTCATGCCCCAGCCACTTCCCAGGAGTCTGGTATTATAGGAATCTGATTCCTTTTTCTCTTTTGCTGACGAGACAGATTGAAAGTGTGTTTTACAGGCACACCCTTTCAGGTTTCTCTATCTCCTCTCCTGCATTAATTTTTAATCACTTCCTCCAGTTGACATGCAACAACGCCTCTGAGGACTGGCTGAATTTATTCCCAGGCAAGCACCACTCAGCCTTTATCAAAAAATCTAAGGTGACATGACCTTAAAAACGTCAGAAAATGGATTCTAATTTCAGATACACTGGTGTGTGTGTGTGCATTGGCTTCGCTGAGATCACAATCTACCCACAGGAAAAGTCCTTTGCCTGTAGAGCAAATTTAGGATCCTTGTTTTTCTGAACTCTGGTGTGTGTCTGTTAGCAGAAGATTTGCTGTGGGGCTGTGGAATTGCTTGCTGCCTCATTCTGTTCCTGCTGCTGGTCCATTTTGAAGTTTTAAACTCAGCAAGTGAAGTGGATGTGTGTAGAAGGTGTATATTCAGAAAGTCTGTGTGTGAAACATATCTCTGGAGAGGATGAAAGATGCCATTTGATTTCCCAGGTGATGTGCCAGTTGAAATGTTTAAGTGGCAAAGCAACAAGGGGAGAAGGGGATTTACAGTGTATTGAGTGTGATTCTATGTCCATGGGGTTTTGAAAAGTAGCAGGAGGTTAAAGGGATGCACTGTTTTATAATGACTGTGTTGTCAGGCTGCAGGGTGGCAGTTTTTTGTGCTAGACCTGCTGTCTGACACCCTTTGCCGCTTGTCTGGCGGCGGAGAATTGAGGTCAGAAACGTGCAAGGAGCTGAAGGAGGTGTTCAGGGTGGAGCAGGTGGACACGTGCGGTGGTGCATAGAGAAAGGAACAACCTTCTCCCGGGCAAAGGCTTCTGTAAACCGCGGGCAGGGGGTTGCCTGTCCTGGAGGCATGAGAGGAAGTCATGCGGCGCTGCTGAATGGATTTGCCTTGGCCCTAGTCCCAGGCGGGGAAATTGTGTGACAATTTTAGGGCAAAGGTTCCCCTTGGGTGACATTGGGAGAGTATTTCAAGCTCTCCTGAGCCGAGCCTTGCGTGGCTGCGCGTGTCACAGTTCGCGTGTGTCACAGTGATGTGTTTGCCCTGGCTGGGGGTGACAAAGGTGAGAGGATGGAGAGGGGCTGAGCCACACACACTGCAGGTACCCAGCAGGTGGGTGCACACAGACAGACACACAGAGACAGACACACAGACATACACACACAGAGACACACAGAGAGACAGACACACAGACATACACACACAGAGACACACAGAGAGACAGACACACAGACATACACACACAGAGACACACAGAGAGACAGACACACAGACATACACACACAGAGACACACAGAGAGACAGACACACAGACATACACACACAGAGACACACAGAGAGACAGACACACAGACATACACACACAGAGACACACAGAGAGACAGACACACAGACATACACACACAGAGACACACAGAGAGACAGACACACAGACATACACACACAGAGACACACAGAGAGACAGACACACAGACAGACACATACACAGAGACACACACAGTGAGACAGACAGACACACAGAGCTCTCGTGCCTATGAAAGGCCATTGCCACACGCATCTCGCATCCCGGAAAAGCACATATGGATGTGATGCGGCCATGAGGGGAAAGAGCAGGGCTCTCTCTCTCTCCCTCTCCCTCTCTCTCCTCCCTCCCTGTGCGGCCGGAGGATGGCTGCGAAATGCGTCAGCGCTGGCGGCGGCGAGAGCCGGGCAGACGGGGCGTGCGAGCGCAGGACGGAACAGCCGGAGTCTGGGCTCCCAGCCTCCTGGCTAGACTGGAGAAACTTATAATTGAGTTCCTGAGCCTCCCCTCCCCTCCCTGCAGCTCGGCTGAAAAACACCCTGGCTCCCAGCCATGCCCTTTCGCAGTGACCTTGCCTGCAAATAGCGCGCAGGAATTTATACAGGCGCTGTGCACTTGGAAAAAAAGGGCTGGGGGGGAGCTGGGACTTGGGGACACGCTGGTCCCTTTGGGTTAGAAACCAAATCTCATGAGTGGCCCTTGTCAGCCTGCCTCACCCCCCTCCTCCTCCTAAAAACCACCGAGCCCATGAATTGCAAATTTTGTTTCATTGTGCTCCCAGCGCTATTGATTAATTTCTCTCTTGGAGAAATTATAAGTCTCTGAAGGTTGATGTAACTGATTGGTTTAAAGGGAAGGGTTTAACGTAGTGGCACTGCCTGCTTAGGCTCCTTGCACTTCTAATTATTCTTTGGCGTGTATGTTAAAAATAGGTGCTTAAAATTTAGGGAGAGTGAGTATATATGTGTGTACAAATGTATAAAAATAATTATACGTCCAGTTTTCATGAATATAATGTGAAGTGATAGTGGTAATGGCTGTCTCCTTAGCATAACTACAGTAAAAGCAGCAGCAGCCACTGGCTAAAAATAACCCCAAATTCTTCTCTCAGATTACATCAATTAAACTTAGAATATTTGATGTAAAAAGTTGGGCTATTAAATTGTGTTGAAGAAATGGCCATTTCTCTGGGGATGCTGCAGAGCAGGCTGGAGGGATGGCTGGTCTGAGACACAGCAGCCACACGTGATTGTGCCTCTGGCCAGCTGTGTGACACTCAGCTCCCTGCCCTCACTCCCCCGCCTTCTGTCAGCACTGTTAAGTCAAAGAGGCTTTTCTGGGAGGGATAAGCATGACCCATATCAGCACAGCCCCCAAACCCTTGCTCTGGGGCCTGTGGAAGTGCTGCTGTAGCAACACTCAACGTTTTCACCTTTGGAAGGAGTAGGAAAATGCTTTTGCAGCTCTGTTGTTGGGTGTCATGAGAGATGTTTTTGCTCTGGCTGCATTATACAGTCTCTTGGGTTTGAAGGTGCTCAGCACTTTGCAGGATCATACTTTTCACACGTTGACACCTTGCTCTGAATGGCTGGACATGCTGATGTCACACATCAGCTCTATCACCCTCTTCAGACTTCAGGACTTCACCATACAAAAAGGGAAAATTGATTATCTAGGAGTGGATTCAATTCAAACTCGTTTTTCTTGCCTGCTCACCTGTGTTTATGTCTGTGGCAGCCCACTCCCTGGAGTCAGTGACCTGCTTCTCACTGCTCTCCAAAGTTCAGCTGTTGCAATCGAAGGTAATTTTGTTTGTGCAAGATGTTCATCTCCAAAGGAAGGGCCAGGAGCAGGGGTGAGAGAGAGGACAGGAGGCAGATGACTTGAGTGTTTCTATTGAGCCTTTCCGACAACCCCAATAATTCTTTAATGGCTTCCTAATAAAGTGTGACAGCATTAGGTCTGAGAGGTTTTTTGGACTATTTTCCTACTAATTCACTAAAGGGTATGAAAAAGCATCAGTCAAGACTAGAAGAGCTCTGTGTGTGTGTCCCTGCACTGAGTGGGATGTGATGCTACAGCAGAGTTTGAGTTCATCTTTTATTTAGAAAGGGAGGAATGGACTAAACATTACTCATCAGTTTCCCTCTAAGTTCATCAATCAGCATCATGCTCCTGGCACCTTTTAAATAAGTAACCCTCAGGCTCCCAAAGAGTTTTGATACCTGAGGGATCAAAAAAAAAAAAAAAAGACAAAACCAACCCTATGAAGGGATTCTTGTGTTGCGGGATGGAATTTGCTTGGTGTGACTTTCCCTGAGACATATGGTGCAGCAGCACCTGTTTTGTAAGTATGATCTCAGTGCAGGGAGAGCAGATCCTGGAGAATAGAGGAAATTTCATCTCTCCTTCCCGTCGTTCCACCTGGCTGCCACCTGCTCCCACATTGAATTGGCCCCGCTCCCTTGGCTCCCCGAGCCCAGCACAGGGTAGGCAGGAGGAAGCAGAGACAGACAGTGAGTGTGCAAAGTGTTGTGGGGAAACAAAAGGGACTTCGAAAGAGCAGCTGGGACAGGAGCCAGCCTGCTCCGTGTCAGCTTGTCAGTCAGCACAGGGCGGTGACTGGCCAGAGTACCACAGCCTGGCACTGGGGCAGCTCTGCCTCCTCCACCTGGGCCCAGCAATGGTGGTAACTGGGTGTAAAATGTGTGGCAATTCACACTTGAAGCCAGAGCCTCTGCCATTTGATAACTGGACTGGCTGTTTGGAAGTTTCCAACCTAGTTGTGGAGTACAAAACCCTGGTGCTAACAGCTGGGAGTATCCAAGTGTAGTTGGCAGTAACATCCCTGCACCAGGGATAAACATCCTGACAAGCCTGAAGTGTTTATTTGCATGTGGATGTCACTGCTTGGTAAATTCCAGCACATCTGGTTATCACTGCTGAGATGTGCCAATAAAAAGGAGGGTTTTTTGCCTCATTTTTCCCAGAACAAAGTGAGCGTGGCTGCTCCTGTAGAGAAGGTTGAAGAAGCTGAGAGTTGAGAGATTTCATTTCTCCTGTCTCTGCTCACCCCCCACCTCTACTGAGTCCAACCACCTTTTTTCACTCACTTAGGGTGACCACAAATATTTAACTGCTGTTTCTTAACTTAGTCTAACCACAGTGGTGGCCGTGGTGAAGATTAGCAACTACAGAAGGGAAAATCTGTAATAACACAACAGACTTGTGTGGATCTTCTGTGAGTTCAGCTCATTTTGACACACTGAGACCACACTCCTGCTGCTCCAGCAGCTTTGTCCCTCCAGTCCTGGCTGCTCATGCAAAGAGAACTTTCTTGGTCAATTAAAACTTTACGTGGAGTTTCTGGTTAGAGGCACATCCTTGGAGTGTGCAAACACCAGTGTGGTGGTTGGATGAAGGAGAACTTGCACCATTCCAGAAACCATTTGTATAAAATCTATTCTTACAGGACCTTTTGTTTACTTTTGAGGTTGCTTTAAAGAGGTTTTAATGCAATTTAGAATGTGCTGCAGAGTCTGCCACCAGCTTCCAAGTGCACAAATGGGAAAATTAACAGCTGTTTTTGAGTGTGGCTGATTTCCTGAGGATCACCTCTAATGGAACACAGAGATGATAGTGAAATGCAGTAGCAGAGCAGTACAGCAGGAGCTGACCCTCTAAATCATCCTGAAGTCAAACAGCATTAAACAGCTCCCGAAGCTGCTGCCAAGTGCGTATTAGCCTGTGTCTGAGCAGAGCAGCCATTTACAGATAAGGAAGGGTTTGTGCCCTGGCAGGAGGAAAGGGATGTTTGCAGAGGTGTCGCTACCAAGTGTGTGAGTTGCTGCAGGACCTGCTTCTCTACCTTTTTTCCTTTTTTAAGGTCCAGTGCAGCTCCAGGTAGAACATCTGTCCTTCACATCTGGAGTGCTGTAGTGGCCCCTACACTGTATCCCGTGTCTCTTCCTGGGATCTAGATTCAATTTTCATCGCTCCAGTGGAAGCTGGGACTAAGGATATGTAAATTTAATTCCTTTTCCTTTACATAAATCCTCTGTAAGCGTGATGCAAATCGCGTTAATCCAGATCTGTAAAAAGGGGCCTTTTCTTTTCCTCTTCTTTGGGTTGTAAACTCTTCAGGAGAAGAATTGCTTGTACATGCATGCGTTTGTAGTGCGGTGCTTGAGACACACAATGACTTTTGCAATGTTCCTGCCCTAAGCACGGGATCACTTGAAAGTTTTTTTAGAGAGAACAAGGTCTTGTCAGTGAGCTGAGAGTCCTTCCCCCCTGCCAAGGAGGAAGCCAGGGTATAGATAGCCCAGTACTGTTACTTGATTGCAGAACAAAGAAGGAAGTCATTAGGCCACACCCTTTATACGTTCCCTTCCCCTGCCTGGATGTGAATTTTGGACTGAGAAGGAATCTTGAAGGTAGGGCTGTGCTTGGTACCTAGAAAAAAAAAAAAGAGCAAATGCTGCAGAGCTGATGGAAGCTGCTGTGCACCCACCCAACGTGGTTGTGCTGCCAGCTGAAACAAGAAGTTACGTAGGATTCTGTTTTTCTCCTTTCCATATTTCTTTTTTCCATTAGCTTTCGAAGTCAGTTAATGTTTATACAGACTGAGTCACCCATCCCTACCCAGCCACCAAAGAATGCATTTAATTCACAGCTCGAGAAGCAAACTGTGTGTTTAAATTGAGTCAACCTTTGGGGGGGGGGAGGCTTTGATCCATTCTGGAGCAGGGAATTCAGTTCATAGACCCCAGAACTGCTCTGGGATCCTTTGCACAAAGAGCTCTGAACCTTAAGAGGCAGTTTTGGGGGTGGAATCCTGGAGCTGCAGTGCATGACAGGGCAGCAGCCAGTGGCACCAACAGTTTGGGGTTCCTCAGGCTGCTTTTGCAAGCGCCAGCCCCTTTGAGTGCTGGGATTTGGATACCTCAGAGAGGGATTTAATTTTCACAAAGTGCTGAATCTGCACGTTCTGAAAAAACAGGACGCTGGAAAGTTGTCAGAGGGAAAAAGCTTTGCTTGTTGCCTTTTTCAGAATTGTGTGCTCTTTGGTCAGTTTTTCAAATGTCAAACCAATGATATTAAAAAGGCAATCAAATGTGGTCAAAGACTGTAGCATTAAAATGAGCCTTTTCCTCTCTCCCCTGCCGTGGCCCCCTCCAGCCCTGCGTTATTTGTTATACTTGTGGAGCACTGAAGGACTTTAATGCAGCTGGATTTAAGGTGTAAATAACTGAGCTGTGTGTGGCTGGGATGGATCCTTCATCTCTCCTCCAGGGACTCTCTGGTATCTGGGCCAGGATCCTTTTGAGGGCTCTGCCCACTGCTCCATACTGAACCAAGGGCTTCAGCAACTGGGTTTCAGAGCCTTGGAGAAAGGGGGTAAATTGTCTCTTTTGAGTCATGCAATTCCTCTTGTACGTTTTCTGGTGAGGAGCCAGAAATCCCTGCACACTGCCTCTCTCTTCTGCCTCTCATGCACACTCTGTCTCTCTCTAGCTTTTCCCTTGCCTTTTGTGCCAAGAATGCGGTGGGGGAAGGGGGAACCGCACAGGAAATGCCTCTTCTTTTCTCTAACGACATTTCCAGCTGCATTTGGATGGGAGAATTCGAGGAGGGGGAAAGCATCAAATCAGTGGAAAGTTGTTCGGCTGCCAACTCAAACTGGTACATTTTAGCTCTGGAGACAGTAGAGCCTTTTCTCCTGAATTTTGGCCCATTTTGAAAGTTCCGTTTTTGGAAAAGCAGAGGGGAAAGAAGTCGGTGACATCAGGGCTCCTGGTTTTTATTTATATGCGTATTTTTTTTTTGCAGCAGAAGTGAAGCTAAATTTTAGCTTTGCTTTTAAGTGCAATGGGTTTAGGTAGGCTTAAGGAGGGTGATGCCTTTTTCTATCAAAGCAAGGAGTGTCTGCCTCCCCTATCCATCTTCTGCTTATCTACACATCCACCCACCCATGGGCAGTGCCAGAACCTCCTGCTCGCTGCCTTCCCTCCTCCTCCTCACTGTTATTATTGAGGCTCTGGCCTGGCACACCTGGCTGTGTGTTACAGCAACACTTTGCAATGCAGCCTTGGCCCTTTGTCAAGTAACCGTGGACTGATGGGGACAGGGATAACCTGGCAGTTTATGAGGTGCAAAGTAAAGAAATGGAAGCGATGTAGACAGGGCAGGAGATGAAAGGTGTTCTGAACAGATAGCACGATAGCTTTTCTTCATCTGAGTCCAACAAAGAGGAGGAGGAGTTCTCCCCAAATTGTCCCAAGTGTTGCAGGAAATGGGCTCTGCCTGTGGCACGCTGAAAATTTGGATTTTATCTTTCTCTCTGGTTCATTGCCCATCACCCTGAGATCTCTTCTTCAATTCATCTTCAAACAGTATTCTTCTTGTGGCTCAGGAGAGCAGTACTGGTGATGGATGGACCCAACAAGCACAGGCAATAACTAGATCCTTTCCAATGGTGAATGTTAAGAGTTTTAAGAGTTCAAGCAGTGTGTATTTTTTGCTGTGTGTTCCTTTGAGTAAGGGGCAGGGAGACAGCAGAGCTCTGCAGCAGCTTTACCTTCTGGGGGAAAAAAAAAAAGAGGAAATAAAGGGGGAGAAAAAAGCAGCTTGTTATTAGCAGCCTGGTTGTCTGCATTTAGAAAACCTATTAAAAATGCATCATGCTGAGGAGACAGTCTGCACAGCGTGTAAAAAAGATGGGTTGCAATAATTCTGTCTGGGTGTTTTGAACCACAGCCTCAGCCTAAATACACAGGCTGGGGAAAAGGGGGGGCTGAGGGTAAAATTCTGAGAAAAGTATTTTATTGCCAGTGGGATTGCATTCTGGACTCACACCAAATGTGTGGCTGTGCCAGGGGCACAGGCACTGAGGTGGGCAGGAGGAGGGTGAGGGTACCAGAGGAGATGTCCCTTGTGATGCTGAGATGATCTGTTCTGGAGCTGCAGAAGGAGAGCTGGAAGATGGCTCAGCTGGGCTGATTCCCAATTGCTCTGAGCCTGGGTAAATCAGAGATGAGTTTCTGGAAGTCACGTGGCTGTATGTTGATGGGAATCTCCAATATGACTTAATTTAAACACAAGAGTTGTTTGCTTCTTCTTCTCTTTGAGTTTGTTAAGGTCAGAAGGAGTGCACAGAGGAGTTTTGGGTCACTACCAAGCAGTCACCAGCATAACCACCATCTCCATGGATGTGTGCATTGTGACTGTCATCACAAGTGTTTCCACAGCCTGCTGCTGGCCTGGCTCAGTGACAGGATGGTGTGGAGCATCTCACAGCATCCAGCTGTTAGACCCAGGGCTTTCCTCCCCCAAATCTGCAGTTGCTGCATTTACCACATAACCATGTTCTTTCCCTGACAGCATGAAAGAGCAGATGGGGGTCTAGTAGAATGCCAACTTCTCTGGTGGTGCTCTGCAGCCTTCTGTCTCTCCGTCTCTGAAGAGAGGAGAAGGGAAGGAGCATTAGAACTTCCTTCTCTCCAGAGCTGAATCACCATTTGCCCTGAGGGCACACCACAAAGGCAGGAGTCACCAAACTTCCCTGGCACATGCTGTTTCCCAGCCTACAGGGGAACATCTTGGCTACAAATAGCCTGTCTTTTTTTCCTCCTCTCTAAAAAAACTGGACTTCTTTCTACTCCTGAGCCTCCTGTGGAATATTCTGTTGTCCCTGACTGGTTGTGAGTGCATGAGGAAAGCCAGTGTTTCCTGCAGACTGGGAGAGAAGGAGCAGTGAGGGAGCTTTCAGCCTTCTTTAGTAGCTGAAATAGTTCTCACTTGGTGTTTCCATCCTCTGTTGTCTGCTGGTTTTCTTACCTGATGTTGCAGAGGAGTAGCTGTAACACTTCAAGGCTTCTTCTCATAAAACTTATTGCTTTAGGTGTGTAGTCTCTGCATCCCCTTCTCTATTAGTATTTGTCAGCTGCAAGCACTGACTTACTGTAAGCTGTATTGGAGGGATGTGACCCAAATAAAACAACAATTTAAGGTCAGTTGGTGATTTACAGTGTCCTTTTTGATACTTGACTTAAAAGAGGTCTGTGAAAGGCCAGGCAGTGTGTGTCGTGCTGGGTACAGGCTCAGAAATGCTTCAAAGACAGCAGACTGCTGCTGGCTGATGGGATGTGCTGGGAAATTCACCCTGGGCTGGTGAGTGCTGAGGAGCTGCAGTGGAGCAGCAATAGCCACAAGGGCTGACTTTCACCTTGTTGTCACTTTTCCCCTCCATTGTCTCAGTTTTGGAGTGAGCTGTTATTGTTGCAGGCACGTGGAAGAGGAGAGCAGAGGTACATGGTTATGTGAAAGGTGATGAAACCATCCTTTTCCTTTTAATTGCAGAGTTGTTTTGAAGATGACTGGAGGCAGGGAAAGTTCCAAAATAAGACACTCTGCTTGTGTCAGTGGAGTACAACATCATCAAAACCTTTGACCTCTCTCATTAAGTTTGCCTCCATACTCTAAGGGAAAGTGAGAAAGGAAAAGATAATATTTACTATAAGAGATAAATATTTACCATGTTTGGGTTGGCCTGTGGTGCCTTTGGAGCCTGGGTAAAACCTTCAGAGCTGTGTAAGCATCTTCCCAGCGGGGCAGTGCCCGGCGCCCGCAGCCTCTTATCACTTGTTGGTACAAAAACTCCCAAAGCAATGTTGTTTGGAGCGTGCCCAGAGCTTGATGTGGATGTGACCAGGTTTTTTTCACATTGTAGCAGGAGTCAGCCTGTCTCAGGGAAATCTCCAGGTCTTCTCAAGGCCATCTCCTTTGGGCAGCTCTGTCCTATCAAGCAAGAAGAGCAAATAAGAATAACAGTGTTTGCTCAGCACTGTACAAAACAGCATTCCAGACCTGCTGGCCCTATTTATTAATCCCAGTCCAAAAACATGGACCTTACTACTGGAAGTGGGGAGATACAGGAGTCCAAAAGTCCAAAGATGTGGCTCATGGATGGATAGATCTCTGTATGGACTCCCCCATGACTGTGGATGTTGTGTTGCGTTATCACTTGTATCCAGAAGATGAAATAGTGTTTGCTCAAATGGGTTGTCACACANTATGGACTCCCCCATGACTGTGGAGAAGATGAAATAGTGCTTGCTCAAATAGGTTGTCACATGGAATAGGGTTTTGGTAGGATGGAATAACCCTGGTTACTTCTTTTAGACCAGCTTTGCACTGAAAATCTTTGCTGGTCCATCACTTTCTCTTTGGAAACCAGCACAACCTTTTGGAGAGTTGTCTTTGTTGTTTATCCCACGTCAGGGATGTCTTTTTAATAGGGAACAGAATGTATTTAGGTCCCAGTTTTTGTGCAAATGCTGTTTGCAAAAAATGTGAATGAGCTGTTTGGGTTTTATTCAAGGATCTCGGGATTATGCAGTCTGGTTAGTGTTCTAGAAGACCCTCTGAGCTGGCAGATACCTGATCCCTCTCCTTTTGGAAGGCTTCATTCTGCAAACTGCTGGTGGGGGGAAAGAAAAAGGGGGTGGATAAAACCCAAGAAGTTAGAAAATTTTTTTATTGCAGTAAAATTGTGTCTGTGGTGTGATGAGGAGGACACAACGTTGTGTTACTCTCCTGGAAGGGCCTCCCAGTACAAGATGGATGGGATTGGGGTGGTTTAGAACAATACCTCGCAGGATCAGATGTGCTTGGCAGCCTGTGGGTATCCTGGACATTTCTTTCCATGTCTCCGTGTTTCTCTTGACTCTGCCTTGGGCCAGGCTGTGTTTGTGGAGCTGGAGGCTGGCTCAAACTTGCTGTTATGTCGGTTTCTATGGAGGGAAAAAAAAACACAGGGGTTGCCAGACCTGGAAGAGTATTAAAAAAGGAGAAGAAGGAAAGGGGGGGGAGGGCGGTGAGGGGAGTTATGGGGTGGAGAAGAAATGTGATCCTCGTGTGCTCTGAAGGTTGATTTCACCCCTCTCCTCCCATTACTGAACTGTTCCTGGTGGTTTTTGTCTTCCCAGGCTTGCAAAGGCAAAGTGAAATGGAGGGCTGTGTGACAGAGGGGTGCTTTCAGTGCTTTCTGACCCTGCAGCCCAGCTGGTACGTCCAGTGGTGTGGGAACCAGCTCAGGGTTCACCCCTGGGCAACCACAGAGGTGCTTTAGGTTGATTTTCTGTCAAATCCTCTGGATGATTTGCAGAGTTAGGGATTAATGGAGTGAGTGTTTCATGCAGGTGGTTGCAAACTTTGCCTGGCCTTTTTTAAAGCCAGTCTCACCAAGCTCTGTGGCAGCTCTTTAGGAGCAGTTTCAAACTGATACCTCTCTCTTTCCATCTCCATTGTAAGCTTCTTTTCAGAAGGTGTTTCAAATGTTTCAGTAACATCCTCTGGCATCACATAGAAGCCCCTGCAACTTTTCTGGTGATGGAAGTGAATGGGGTTTATCATCTTGCTCTCCTCCTGCCTGGTGTAGGAGATATCTCTGAAGATGGTGACTCTGGGGACTTCTTGTGAAGCAGTGAGACATTCAGTCTTCTGGTCGGGGTGGAGAAGGAACCAAAACAAACCAAGGAGGAATTATCTCCCCTCAGATTAATTCTCTGGGCTCCCATCCCCTTGAGAGATGTCAGTTTTTAAATCTATTACTCTGTAGCTGTTTGTTTGAATGGTTTCTGAAACTGTTTGTGTCTCTGGCCTTATTGATACAGAAGAACTCCAGCAGCCCTTGATACTGACCTCTCCTTGGAAACCCTTTCCATGTTTTCTGTAGGAAAAATCAGTGGGAATCCTGCCAGATTTGATCCTCTGTTCTGTAGCTCTGGGCTGCTGGAGAGTTAAAGGTGAGACCTCCCACCCTCATCTCCCTCCCCACAGGAGCAAGAGCTGGGGTTCTCTCTCTGCAGTGTCCCAGACATCAAGCTGGAAGGAAATTGTAGGGTCTTCAGGTGTCATTATAATAATTTAAACTTGGACTGAGGTTGCTGAGATTTGGAAACTTGTTTTCTGACCACCAGGGCCGGGTTTCAGGGAAGCTGGGAGTAATTTATGGTTTTGTGTAGAAACCAGACAGAATTTCTGTGGTTTCTTCCCCTGAGTTTTGGTTTTATTGCCTTCAGAAATAGTCAAAGGACGTACACAGGCATATATAGCTGAAGTAAAAAACCCCATCAGTGCAGTTTCTCACGGTAGAATGTTCACTTGTTCCTCATTACAAGGAATTTCCCTCTTTTTCAGACCTAGAGGTACCTCTTTCAGAAATGCTGAGTCACAGAACTTTGGTATCTTTGCTTTTAAAAGAAATCACTAGTTCTGGGTTGTACAAACTTCCCTGTGCTGATGAAAGTGGGTCACATTTTGGGCTCTTCTTTCTTCCACATTTTACATTAGAAATCGAGGGGAAAATTCTGTACTCTTGGGCATAGTTACTTGTACCTTGGGGCTCAGTATAATTGCTTTTACAGGTAGGTGGTACTCTCAGAAATATTCACAAAGCGTGCTCCATTTTTTACCTTGTTTTTGGAGAGAAAAGCTTGTGTTAAAGAAAAAAAAAGAAACCCATCAGAATGTTGCACGTTAAAGACAATCTGGAGATAAGTGTCTGCTTGCTTCAGGCAGTCCAGTCAGTGTGTTGTGTTTTTTTCCTTTGACTAAGCAGAGATAATTTTCTTTTCAAACAATGTTGTGTCTGCCTGTTGCACTCTGGTATTTTTTTACCTGGAGAGATAAAAGAGGTGAAGCTACAGGACAAGGCACAGACATGCAGAGTGGCTCATCGTCTGTCTGGCACACAATGGACACTCATTTTGTGGTAAGAAATGGCTGGGCTGTTGTTAAAGTAATTTTAAACTGTCTGTACGTGTCCTAGTTAGTACCTGGCTGCTCCCCTGTAGGATGTCCTGACATTTTTGAACGGTGTCAATTTGAAGAGCAGTGGAGCTGCTGAACAAAGGTCAGCGTTGGGAAGGACCCAGGAATTATGGATTTACTCCAAATAGGAGCTGGGTTTAGAACAAAGCCTGAACTTGGCCACTTCTGCCCTTTGATTTTGACAGTCCCAGACCCTGACTGTAGGGAAAGGCGGTTTCCAGCTTCTTAATTGCAACACGATGTGGAGGATGAGACATTTCTGTTGTAATCCTCCTTATTTCAACAGCCTGGCCCTGGCCTGGTAGGTGCTAATGATGATGATGATGATGATAATGATGATGATAAGGATCTTATGCCATTGCAGAGTGGAGGAGGAGAGGCTTCAGCCTGAGGTGTAGGATGTGAGTGCAGGGCGGGCTCCTCCTTTGCCCTGGTGTGTGACCACAACAAAGGTGATTGTTTGCACTAATCCTGCTAATAAGGTGTAGCTGGAGCATGTAATGGGGAGGGGTGTGAGGGGGGAGAGCAGCACTGGGGCCAAACTGCTGGGATGGAGGGGGATAGAGGGGGCACAGGCGTCTGCTGGATCCCTTCCACCCCAAATCCCTGTGGTTCCCAGCGCTCCCCTCCATAAACAGTGGCCTCAGCTGGCAGCCAAAGCAGGGCAAGAGTTTATTTTTATTTCTTGGAATTCGGTAGACCTGAAATCTCTGTTAAATGTTAACTTTCAAAAGACACATGCATCAGCATTCTGAGCCACTGCTGCTGTGAAGAGAGGAGAGATTATAGAGAGCAGAAGCTGAGCTGGATTTTGTCCTTTTCCAGCCTCCCATCCCTACCACCCTCTGCCTTTATTTCAGTGTGACCTCTAGAAGGATCTACTCTCAGCTGGGCACCATCTAGTAAATATATTTTACTTCTAATTTGATCATAGAAGGAACTGAGCAGCCAGAGATTTAATCTCATTCCCCCTTTTTTTTTTAGTGTGTTCTCCCTGAAGTGATTTTGGTGGTTGCCATAGGAAAAACCCAGCAGTTTCCAGAGCCAGTCGCTGAAGTGTTGACTCATAGATCGAGTGCTAAATAGGTGTTTAAGTCTTTGCTGAACTGTTATCAAAAATGGCACAAAATGAGTCTCTTGACTCAGCTTGTAAACTGCCTGTACATATATAAGTAACAAAGAGACCTTGTTAAATAGCCTCCTCGAGGAAAAAAAGATTTTTCCCCAAACTCTGTTACAGATACTTTGTGACATGGGCTTGTTTGTATTTGGCAAAGGCCAGAAGTTATGGGAGAATCAGAGTTTTTGGAGCTGCTGTTTGTTTTAAAAATTAATTCCAAAGCACCTCAGCTATGTAGCAAAAATAATAGCACCTTCTTTGCCCTCTCTCCCTTCCCATCTTATCTGTGCATTCCATCTTTCCAGCTGTTCGCCTTGAATTTGGGCAAAAACATTTACTTCTGCTAAAGATTGTTTATACTGCGAGGGTTTGTTACCTTACTGTAAGTCTGAATAACAACAGTAAACTCTGGTGACAAAATATAAACGTGAAACAGCTGTCTCAGAGTCAGCACAAACCCTGGGACCCTGCTCTCTGTGTTTATAGTGCACCCTGAGAGCTCCACTCGGGCTCCTCTGGCTTGAAGGAGCCTTTTAATTTACACAGATGTTTCTTCAGCATCTCTTCTTTTCAGGCTGTCGGAATGATCAACAATTTAGTCTAATTGTGCTGGATGTTTGGGCTGTGGGGCTGTTTATTTTGTCTCTCTGTCTGGAATATTCACTCTTTCAAGGACTTGACTGGACTCCACAGACCGCACATGATTTAGGGGAGGGATGGGTCCTGGATTTGTGAAAAACCTTGAAGATGATGTTATTCCCCAGCTTCATTTTCAGTCTGGTTCCTCTTTCCCTGGCTCTGCCACAACCCAGGTCACTTCACTCACCTGCTGAGTGAATGAGGGTAATTACCTGTACATATAATTACTGGGGATAACAAAGTGCCAAGATTCTGCTCCTAGAGAAGAGCTTTCCTTTTCTGGAGACTGCTGCCTCTTGTCAATTCCCACGTTGCTCTGTCTTCTGGGTCTGATTTTCTTAAATAAAGCCCAAATTTGGCAAAATAATGAACTGAGCTTGCTTTGCCAAGCTGTGATCTTCTTCGTCATTGAACAAATAAACCGTGGTGCAAGTAATGGAAGAACTCAGCATTTTACTGGCCCAGCTCTTCAAATGAAGAGGTTTTGGGTGTTTTTGTTTGTTTCATAATCAGGATATTAATTACAAGTAAGCATTTATGATAGCTCCCAAGGCTGGCAAAGCAAGCAGCATGGCAGGTTGGGGAGAAGTGGGGGAGTCTGAGGAGATCCTGCCTTCTGCTTCTCAGCCAGAGAAAAAAAGGTCTTTGCTTACAGCTGAGGAGGGGAGAAAGAAGAGAAAGTAAAAAAAAACAATGGAGTAATTAGTCCCTTTTTAGCAAATCCTATGGATCTTTAATAGCTGTAGTCAAACAACCCTTCTTCACCTCCCTTGATCATGATAGATAATCAATTGTCCAGGACAAGTGATGTGCAATAAAATACCAGTTAGTGCAAGAAAACCCAATGCCTGGAGAAGGGAAGAGCCTTTAATGACTATAAAGACTATTATTTAATCCTGGGGTGTTCCTTGGAGAGTTCTTGAGTTTATAGAAGTGTCTAGACCTAAAATACATGAGATTTGCAATTAATAGCAGGTTTTTCTCTGATCAGAAGTATTTCTAAAGTGACAGGTATTGCTTTTGAACACAACTGGTAAATGAAGATGGATGTGAGTCATCTTGTGTTTATAAATAAAGGCAGTGGCTGAGCTGAGGAGTTTCTGGTGTCCCCAGAGCACACACAGTCCCTTGGTGGCTGTGAGGCTGAGGTGAGCAACATGTACTTTCTTTTTATAGAACTCTGGAAGTTGTCCCCTGGCCACGATGGGCTTTTGTTGGTTAAAGTGTTAGTTTTCCTTATTACCAAGAGAAAGAATGTGGAAGACTACAGTGGCATCACTGAGCATTTCTTAATCTTTTCTTACATAGATTGATGAGGATTTTAGTTGTTGGGGCCGTTTGTTACTGTGGAAAAGGAAATAATGGAACACTATAATTGGGAATTTTTGTCTCTTGCTGCATATAACTTGCTCTGGCAAATGGTGCTTTGGTCATGAAGTTATTTCCCTGGAGGATGCTCATGCTCCCAAATGAACTGGATGGGATTTCTCCCTGTCAAGTGCTCAGTAACCTGCAGGCTGAGCATTTGGATCTCTGACTCAGGGCTCATATTGTACATCTTTAAAAATCTTTCATTCCTTATTATGTTTTATTTGGCTTTTTTTCTCCATCTGTGAGCAGTAGCACGTCCTACCCTGCCTCAGCTTTCCAAAAGTTCCTTGAGTTCCTCTTGTTTTTCTTTTTGCTTCATCTAATGTTCTCTTCATTCTTTCCTCCCTCCTGCTCCCCCCTCACATTTTGATTCCTCCTTAGCGTATTTCATCATAATTAAGCTATAATGTATAATTCATCCTTCTGGGCCAAACCAGGAATCTTTTGCTTGGGGAGTGGGGAGAGAGAGAGAAAAATTTGAACAAATAAAAGGTTTTATTTTGCATGGAAACTTGGCAGGCTTTCACGTGCCAGCTCCCAGACAGAGCTAATGCTGGGCTTAATCTGCACTGGGGGGTGGTTTAAAGAAACACATCTCATGCTGGAAATGCTAGAACTGATTTTCTTCTTGTTGCTTCTTCTCCTTTGCCATCTTCAAAATAGTCTATTTTGCAAGAAATTACTGACATTCCTCTTGTATGTCCTGAAGGGTAGTGGTGTGTGTGCTGGTGGTGACCCTGCTTTGTCGTCCTATCTGGAAATCTCTGAGCTCTTTGCAAATATTTATTAATTAGAAGACTCCTAATGGGTGGTCTTAAATGTTACAGTGAACAGAAAAATAACAGTAATGCCATCCAGCACAGGACACTGCTCTCATTTTTAATAGCACAGCCTTCAGCTCTGATTGTGCCACCCAGGAGGTGTCCCAAGGTCTCCTCTTACTGCTGAAGAGCCTCTGAAGACAGACATGTTAGTCCTGTCCCAGTTGGATGTGGGAGAGAGAGAAACACCCCACAGCCTGGCAGCATCAGCATTCCATCAGAATGGGACCAGCTGTCCTCAAGTACAGAAATATCAGATCTGGGGAGGAATGGCATTGTAAAACACATCCTGTGGCTTTTTACTGCTTCTTAAGGTGCTGTAGTAGAAAACACAACATATTGTGGTTTCAGATCTTTCTGCTTTTCTCTCTTGGTCTCCCATAACTCTGAAATGACTTACTTTAAAAATATTTTGCAGGTCCCTTATGTATTTCGTTTCATTGAAGGTGGGAAAATGTCCAGCCAGTGATTGATGGGTTTTTGGAACTTGTTCAGACATTTTCCTTTAGCTGGGATGGAGGGAGTTCTTTTCATTTGAATCTCATCCAGCATTCCCTGTGCTGCAAAGCTCCTGCTGGCTCCTCACTGACTTTTTGCTCTTAAATTTAAAAAGAAAAATGAGAGAAGGGGAAAAAAAGGGAGCAAAAAGCACAGCAGATCTCAAATATTTCAGTTGATTCTTTGTTAAAGATGAAATTTAAAGCTTCAGAACAGGTACCTTTTCTCTTTCTGACTTCCTTTGTCCCCTTGCCTTGTTTCATGGCCTGAATTCCCATGTGCTGCTTTGGGGTCTTCTTCTGCCATTGTAAGGGTGATTGAATCTAATCGGTGGCCAATTCCTGCTGTGAAGTTTTGAGTGAAGGTTTAGAAAACTTCCCAAATCAGGGATTTCCAAGGACCCCGTTGAACCATAATCTGAAGCTTGTGTTAAATGCTAAGCCTGAATGGGGACCTCAGTCTGGGAAGAGGAGCTGGGGAGAGGTGTGTCCTAGAAGAAGCAGATTTTCAACAGTGAAGAAAAAAAACCTGCCTGATATTTTTGCAGAATGGAGTTTGGAAAAATGACTTCGAATACAGGCCTGGTTGCATCCTTAATGCTGGAGCAGCTTTTCAAGCAGCTCTATAATTTGGAATGTGAGTGACGTCAGTTCTTCTGGCCATCTGCTTAGAAAATCTAGTTGTAACTGAAAATATCCAGCCCTTTTTTCTCCATTGCTGGGTGGTGACTACACACTTATGTAATTTAACAGCTCAAATTCTTTTCCATTCTGGTGATCTCTTCACCAAGTCATAACAGAGTGGATGCTACTGAAAGGGTATCAGCAACCTATTGAGCATTAGCAGTTTGTCAGCTGCTTTGGGAGGGAAGAGGGGGGTTAGGAGATGGGACTCTGTTCTGGTTCTGGTTGGATGTGTGACCTTGGACCAGTGCATTCCCATTTTTCTGCCTCAGTTTCCCCTACTTCTTAAGGAGTGCTAATGACACTTCCCATCTTACAGGCATTGTTAAGATCTAATGAGTCACTCTATGAAACCTCAGAAAGGCAGCGAGGTGTTGTTATAATTAGTGCCTGCACCGTTCTGCTCATTCCCTACTTTTTTCTTCTTTATTTTTTTCCCCACTCAGCACATCCCAACAGCCCATTTTAATGCTCTTTAAGTACTTGTAGAGCCTCTCTGCTTTTCTGCAGAGGTTGTAGACTGAGTTATAAAATTGTACTGATAAAAAAATATGCATAAAAATGCACTCTGTGATAGAGGACGAAAAATAAAGGGATACAAAACTGTCAGCCATTTCATAAAAGCTTTTAATGACCAAACTCAGAAGAGCCTTCTGAAAATGGGTTGTAAACTAAGAAGCTGTAAACACACCCTTGCAAAGTTAATATTCAGATAAAACACTCATTTTTGATTTACTCAGGTACCTTCTGAAGGAGAAAATTGAAGGATCAGTTGTCAGGGAATGAATAACAAAGAGAAGTCCCAATCTTGATAGTCCCTGAGATGGGCAGAGAATGTCACCCTACATAGAAGATCAAAAATATTCACTCTACAATGATCCTTCCTCCCTGAAAGCTTTTCCACTTGTAAGTGACCACTGAGCTGGCCTTAGCACTCACTGCTGTGGAGCAAGTCTTTGTACCCATCTCTTCTTAGAAGGCACCATTTTTGGCCATGAATACTGTGTCAGAGCTCTAGGGTTTGCATTGATTTTCCTAAAGCACTAGAAAGAATGATTTCATATTAGAGAGGGGAAAAAAAGGAGTGGGAATTACTCAGTGGTTAGGGTTTAATTGTTCTGAATCTTTACAGTGTTTCATGAGAAAATGTACTGAGGAGATGTGCAGAGTATGGGAAATGTGATGGAAAGGTATAATTTGACCACCTACCACTGGCAGCTGAAAAGTAATTGTAAGGGCTGTGTGTCTATCAGCATTAATCACTGCTTCATTATTGAAATACCTTCTTGTTCACTCCTGCAGCCCTTCATGATGGGCTGGAGGCATCAGGAGGTGTTTGCTTGAGGGTAAATATGAGCTGTGACCCAACCCTGTTCCTGTGTGGTACCTGGAGCAGCACCTTTTGGGTTGGATTGTCTCACTGGGGACACTGCTGTGGTAGAAGAGCAGGGCTGGAAGGACAGGTCACAGTGTCTCCAGGGCAGGAGACAGTTTATGGCCCCCCTGTCTCGTCATTTACCTCCAACTGAACTCTGGCTGTGGACATGGCCAAGTGTTAGATTTGGACAAGAGAAAAAGAGCATTATTGAAAGGGACTGACCTTTCCATCACCCTCTTCTGTCGTCATGGTGCTTTTACAGCATTTCTCTTGACCAACCCCTTCCCTTGTCTAAACCACAGCCATTCCCCTCCTCCTCCTCCCAATCCACCCTCCCAGGAGACTCAGTGGCTTCTCTTTATTTTCTCAAACACCTGCCCTGTTGTGTTCATCCCCCCAAATCTTGTGAGCTTCTGGTAGAAGCTGGAACTATCAGCTTAGGTCCATAGGCATGGCTGGGAGCTGCTGGGTTTCCCTGTGTGTGCCCAGCTCACGGAGCTCCAGGAGCATCAGAAGGGGGATGTATTTTGTTCAGTGACTCAGGTGAAGCCTTGCCTGGCCAGACAGCCCTGTCCTTCCCCAGCTTGTGTCCCTGCTTCTTTTATTTTGCACATCTGCAAATTTTAATCTTGGGAGTAATCAAACTTCCTAGGCATGAGGCTTGAAAGGAAGCCAATCAAGGAAGAAAGGAGCCAAGCTGCTGCCAGGTTGTTCCACCAGCCCTGGAGCTGGCTTATTGATGAGCCACGGGCTGGAAGCCAAGTTTCTCCCAGCCTTGGAAAGATTTGGGGGGGCAGAGGGAGGTCCCACTGTGCAGGAAAGAGCCAGACAGAAAAATTGATTGTTGCTTTAATGGGATGTGACGTGAGAGAAAGTGGAAGTAGAGGACAGAGGAAAAACTGCAAACTCAGCATGACATGAGAAGCTCTTTGACTTTATGGAATCTATTGGTGTCCTCTTTCTCCCCCAGAGACAGATTAGAGGAATCTTTTGTAGGGAAAAGGAAAGTGAGAGGGGCTGAGTCAGTGGGGTTCAGCTGCTGGGACTGTTTGTGTAAAGGTGACACTGCTCAGTGATGGTTCCTGCAGGACTGTGACCTCCTCTTCATTACACTGTCATAACCCCAGCAGGAAGTAAAAGCACAGCTCTTGCAGGTGAAATGATTCAGGTGTGTGATTGGAGTGGTAAAAACCTTCAAAACTGTGACATTTAAATCACTTCTACCTGAGGATAACTTGGTTTATTCATGATTGGGATTTTGGGTGCAGCTTCAGGCATCTACAAGTAGAACCTCTTTGCCTTTCACTCTCTGGTTTCCTCCCCAAGAGCTTTCTGTATCTCAGGAGAAATGTGTCTTGGTTTCTTTCCCATCCTGAACCAGAGCTGTTGGGAGTTTCCATTGCTCTGTCCTTCTGTTTGGAAAGTGCAGAAAAAGGTTTAAAAACATATAGAAGATGAGACTCCTCAGCTCCAGCTTGAATTGTTTCACAGCTGGAATTAACGGTGCTTAAAGAATTAAAGAATTAGTAAAATGAGATTCTCTGGGTTTTGTTTTCTGTGAAAACATTAGTCTCGTTTCTCTAGTGCCTTTTATTTGAAAATCTCTGGCTCCTTTAGAAATGTGGATGTTGTTTGCACTAATGGGGTTTAATGAAAAATACATGTTATTTGATTTACCTAAAGCCATTCAGATGGCATTGGCAGCAGGGCCAGGAATAAAACAGAGTAATCCTGACCTTCAGGCCTCTGGAACTTCATTACCCTCAGCCAGAACTTTGGGTTTAGGTTGATGCAAAGTGAAAAAGCTGACTGTAAACAGGGTAAAGTTGAGGTTTGGGGGAGATTTTTCTCCATCTTTTATACCAATTATGATTAAAAAGGGGAAGAAGAGCACATTGACTGCTTTGCCACCCACCTGAAAGCCACCCTAGCTTGTGTTCCTGCAGCTCTCCAGTGACTGCTGCTGAACAGCACATGATTTTTAGTGTCTAATCCTATTAGTCATGACCCGACTCAGCTTTAAAACGGTTAAATGCATAGAAGAGGAGTAGGAGTGGAGCGTCAAGAATAGCTTGGAAGAAGATGCTATCCCACATACCAAGGAATTGGTATCTCAAAGGTGTCACAGTGATGGAAGTGAGGAGAGGACTGAGCTGCCAAGCAGGCTCATCACATAAACAGGGGCTGCCAATGGCACAGGCACTTCTCCATTAATTGAAAATATCCCGCGGTGCTCCTGATGTAGAGCTTCCATGAAGCTCAGGAGAAGCTGTGAGTGTTCTGCCAGTGATGTCTCGTGGTTAGAGGGACAGGATGAGGAGCCAGAACCCAGCAGCTCCATCCTGAGCTCTGGTGTTCACTGCAGTGAGTCACTGGCCTGCTTTTGTTGCCTGGTGTGGAAGAGGGAACGGGGCTGATGCGTTTGATGGCACAGCTTGTTGGCTCTTCATGCAGGTCAGGATTGAAGCTGCCATGAAATTAGGCCTAATTTCTGAAATGATTGTCACTAGAGAAGCATTTTTGGCCTTGATGCTTGGTTTGCTCTGGGTAGAGCTGTGGAAATGCTGCTCCATTTACATGTTTTATACTCCTGTTTCTCACCACTCCAAACACTCTATCGTGCTGTCTTTGGGAGGGATGGGGAGAACCAGAGACCTACAAAGCAGGGAGTGGAAAAAGTGTAGGAAAGAATGTGAGGAGCAGTGACAGGGTCTGAGGTAGCAGGGCTGGAACTTTGCAGTGTGTGTGTGTTGGAGCAGAGGGAGTGTCAGAAACCCCACCTTGCAGGATGTCTCGGGGGTGTTAATGCATTCACATTAAGTGCAGCCCTTCATTCATTTGCATTTCTTAGTTTCTTGGTGCTTACCAGGAGCTTTGCACCCTCTCTTGAAGAAAGGTGACCCAGAAGGCAGCAAATTTTCAAGATATTTTAGAATTTTGCCAGCGATGGAGTGATTTTAAAGGGGAAGGAGAGAAGGCTTAAAGCTGCTGCAGCTCTCCCTTTAAGGGCTGTGGTTCTAGCCCATGTTTTAATCGCTACTTTGATCTGATTAAATCCTCAGCCACGGAGAAATCAGCTTAGAGAAACATGTCTCCTGTTGAACCTAAGAGCAACAGCAGTTCAGAAAACCAAGCCAAGCCAATTACCATTAGGAAAAAAAAAAAAGCAAAGCTTTAGCTCTCCCAAATAGCAGGGTGATGCTGTAAATCACATCTCGCCGCTTTACAACAGGATGTTTCAAGTCTGCTGATGGGAGATATCCAAAATGAAAATCACCTCTCTCTGCTGTGGTTTCATGGCCTGTGCAAACAGATTAAACCTGTCCCGAACATCAAATGAAACCACCTGGATTCTGTTGAGTTTTTATTCTCGTGCCTTCTGCCTCTTGATACGGTGTCAGGAGTCAGGTATGTGGAGGATGGAGAAAGAAGGGGGGGGGGG
>VZTY01008563.1:242-17403 GCA_013400935.1 Turnix velox | reverse complement strand
GGGGGGGGGGGGGAGATGCTGTGCTTTGCCTGGGAGTTGAGATCAAATGAAGTTTTAATCTTCTTTCAGTCTGTCTGCCGCCTTATTCCACTCAATCTCCTTTCAAGATGTTGTTCAAATCCATAGATGGGTCTCTTTACCCAGATTATAACGCAAGAAGTATCCCATTAAACAGTTCTGGTGGCAGGGGGGAGGTTGGGAGAGGGCTCACCATTATTTTTTTGAGCTGTGAAGCTTGAGGGAAGAAGGGGAATCTCTGAGCCCAGCCCTGGCTCTGCCTCCAGCTCAGCCAGACGGCTCTTGTGGGGAGGCAGCACATAACAAAAGACATGAGAAAGGCAAGAAGACAGAGGGCCCCAACCTATTGTTTCCCCTCTTCATTCCAAATAATGATGACTTCCATGACCTCCTGGCTCCTTCCCTCCAATGAGGATTTGGGGACAGCTGCTGCCCTGAACAGCTGAGCCAGGAATTATTTGCCTGGTTTCCTGCAGTTCCTTCCTCCCACTTGAGCAGCAGCAGTTGAAATTATAAACCTCTCTCCCACTAAATTAATGTCTATTCTTTAATAAAGGCTTCAGAATCTATTCAGTATTTCAAATAGGTTTTCCTTCTCTCCTCTTGAAATTCAGTTCTTTACCTCCATTCCTTGCTCCATTTGAGGAGTTTAGTTGTGTCATGGCTCAGCCTCTTCCTTACAGAAGGTGCCTGAACTTGGCCTTGCTGAGAGCAGGATCTCAGCAGAGGTGGTGAATTTGCAGCAAAGTTTAGTGCTTTTCTCTGCATTTCAGTCAGGTTTGTGAAGGTTAATATAGAAAATTGTCTTTAGAGCTATTGAAGGTTGTCTGTGCAAGGAGCAAAATGGTTTTGGTTCTTTTTGGAAGAAGCCAGGCCATTTTTCCCACAGTCACCTTGGTGATCTTCATCCTTGTCTCTGTGTGGGGACAATAAATGTGTCTGCACCAAGGGCAGGATATGAGGGACAGGGATTGTGCAGGGATACTCAGCACAGGCTTCTGCCCAAACCTGTCCCCTTGCAAATGACCAGCAGTTCTCTTCTTCCTTCCTTCCTCCCTTCCTTTCAGAAGCCAGGGAGCTGTGTCTGAGTGCAGATGTTTGACATTTCTCATGCCACCCCACAGCTCCCAGCCCTGCCTCTCTGCTCTCACCATTTCCTGGACAGGATTTGGCCCGTGGTTGTTGTGTTATTGTCTGAGCCTCTTCCACCCTCAGGTCAGCTTCTGTTCCTCTCCCTCTTGTAGATGGACACACATCATCTCTCCTACCTCACTGTACACTGGGTTCTGGGTGTGTCAGTCCCTGCTCTCTGGGGCTTCAGTAGAAAAGTTCAATTCACAGTTGATTTTGAGGCTTTGGGAAAATGAAGTCTGAGATTCTGAAGCTGCAGGACCAGGGATGGATTTTAGTTCTGTGTTTATTCCCAGTGTGGTTTCACAGACTTGTGATGATCCCAGGAGAAAGGCAGACTCTTACCTGTGAGATCCTGCTGACTTTGCAGTTTTTGAGGCTGTTGCGTGGACAATAATAAGAAAAAAAACCCCATGTTTTAAGAAAATGAAGGTGGGGAAAGGGAAACTGGCATTTATAGCTCTAAACTTTCACTCAACTCCTTCCTTTGTGTTGCTGCTCTCAGGCTGCAGTCCAGCCTCCGTGGTGGTTTGTAATTAAACCCAAATTTTGAAGGTTCTGTGGAGTTCTCTTTGCCTACCAGGTCAAAGTGAATCTGGTTTCTATCAGGGAATGTTTCAGTTCAGCTACCCCTTGAGGAAGTACAGGAACAGACAGTCCATTCATATTGAACAGATGACCCAGGCTTAAAACAACCCTTTTTGTCTATTAAGCTTATGGCTGAGATATTATGAAAACGGCTTAATAATGTGCCCTAACATTTATACCACACTATTTTCTTACTTTAATTTTCCAGGCAATTAAAAATAATTGAAAGTTACTGCCAAACCCCCCGAAGATATACTTTTTCTTTTCAAATAAGCTTATTTTCATACTTGTTGAGGTCACCAGATATTTATTTGACCATCTTTTATAGGGGTCAGGCCCATTACAAACACACACACAGGGCAGGGGCTGTGGAATAGAACTGGCATTGTACTGGGAAGGTGAGAAGGAAATAAGCAGTACCTGTCCTGCCTGGTGGGTGTTCCTATTTATTACCTGGGCAAGACAAACTTCATGCATTATCCATATACTGAGGCTTAAATTCTGCATATCACTGCTGAATTTAAACATCAGTCTGTGTGTGTGAAGCTTTTTAACCTGGAATAGATGGAGAAGAAAGTTGGAATGCTTTGTCAGATGTGAAGGATGAACTGTGGGACCAGTGAATGAAGCAAAAGGGGGGGGTTCAGATTTTGCTTTAGGGGGCCCTGCCAGTTGCCTTCTGACATCCCTGGGAGTTTCTATGGCCAACAGGAGTTGTGTTAGTGGCCACAGCCAGGGCAGAGTCCAGCCTCTCTGATCTCTCTCCTATGAAAATCCCTTTGGCAGCCATGGCCCATGTGGCCACAGGGTCACACAGCTCCTGGTGCTGCTCAGCCTCCTCCTCCTCTCCACTGGCATCTCCTGCCTGACACAGGAGCCCAAAGCCTGCTCAGACTGACCCAGTTTTCCCCTTCCCTCTGTCTCATTCCCCTCTCATCTCTCCCTTCAGCTTATCTTCTGCTGCCTCACTTGATGTGGATCTTACCTGTAGTCAAAAGGGGAGTTTATTTTGGGGGCAAAAAAAAAAGGAAAAATGGATGGTTTTTTGTCAGAATTTTGTGTGCCACTTGAGAGAATTTCCCAAAAGCTTTTTTTTTAGTGTTGATCATCACACTAGAGTGGGTCCTGTTTCCCTCTGTTAATTCTAGGGGGGAACTGATGTGATTGTTTCTATTTCCTAGTCCTTTTGAACATCAAAAGTCTCTAAGTGCATGGTGTATGCCATGGCTAAAAAAGGTCCTTCCAAAGCAGCCCCTCCCTGAGAGAGCAGGGAACAGTCCTCTCTCCTTCATCTTCCTCCTCCTCCTCCTCCTCTTGCCCCCCTGAGCTCAGCATCTGGTGGAAAGCACATGTGATGCTTATTTCTAAAGGCAGCAAAAGAAGCTTTGAGAGTCTAAGACTGTAATTGGTTGTCTGCCTTTATCCTTGGAGCTCTGGGGAGGTTTCAGAAGTAATAACTGTTACTTAAAGTAGATGAGCTTCTTGTGGCTTTCTTGGAATTGTGGAGCACGTTAGTTGTCGGGTGCTTAAGGAAGCATCTGCCTGTCTGGAGCTTTCAAAACATTTTGGAAGCAAAGAATTTAGGTTTTTCCTGCCTTCTATATATATGGGTGGCGAGAAGTTACTCCTCAGAAATTGTGTTCTTACAGAAATGGCTGGAATTGAGTTAAAAGTACAGCAGGGGAGTTTGAAAAAAAAACAACCCCCAAAGCCCATCTGTGGTCTGTCAGTTTGAAATCCCTTCTCTTCTTTCCTGCCTTGAGGAATTGCCCAGTTGCTGAAGGTCATTCTGTGTCAGCTGGAGTTTGGGGCAGAAACCCCACACCTGGGAGGGAGCTGGAGAGAGTGGAAATCACAAGGGGGAGGTTTGTCCTTTTATGTAACATTGGAAATGAAATGAGATTCTTGGCTGGCAGAGGGGACGTGTCTCCACAGTGCAGGAGCTGAGGCCTTGGAGAGGGTTTGGAGCTGAAGCTCAGTTACAGCCACAGCCTGGTCCCACTTCAAAGAAAAAGGGAAGGAGAAAACTTTGTCTGCAAAGAGCTTTTTAATTACCACAACCGTGCCCCTGCAGACAACTGGGCAAAGACTGGGCAGGGGGGATCTCTTCATAGAGGGCATTTTTATTTTTTTTATTTTTTCCCTGCTGAATGTGATGGCTTCCCTTGGGATGGGTCCAGCAGGAGCTGAGCCCCGAGTGTCCCTCCTGCTGCCAAACCTGCCTCGTGTTTTCCTGGAAGAGCCGTCCCGTGTGTGCGGATCCTGCTGCTTTTCTTCCCCTCCCTCAGCCCCTCTGCGGGGCCCTTCACCCCCCCAGAGCTCCCAGGCTTCCCAGGAGGCTCCTGCCAACAAAAACCAGCAGAGGAAAAGGGGCCATTCTTTCTCCTTCCCCTCCCTGACCCTCTGCTCAGGCTGCTCCCCGTCCCTGGCTTTGCTCAGCCGCTGGGAAGTGTGAGTTTTGAACTGGTTTGTTTTGCCTCCAACCGCGGGGCAGGGAATTCTTTTCAAGCTGTAGCTTTTTTTTTGAGTTTCCACTGGAAGGGCAAAACAGCCTCTTAGCCAGTGGAAAAGAGACTTCCAGTTGCATCAGCCAAGAGGCAGAGAGCGAGGACATCGTGTTACAAACACCAGCTACCTTTTCAGATGTTTCTTTCAAAGAAAAATAGGAAAGATGAGGGAGGTGCTTGGAGGGATTGAGCCCTGGCATGGCCACCAGCCACCTTCTGATGTGGCTTTTGCTCATTTCTGCCTCTGTGGGGCTTATTTCAGGTTTCCCATCCCCGCAGTGGGTCTGGCTATGATGGGTTTCTGCTTTTCGAGCTTGCCCACAGCAGAGAGATTTCAAGCAGAAGAATCCCTTTGAAAGGGAAACCCTGGTTTAGTCGAGCAACTCCTAAAGATCCCCGGAATTTTGAGATGAGAAGAAGAGAAGCTGCTCTTGGGAGGAGACAAAGCGAGGCCTCGAAGGCTCATCAATGGGAAGGGAGGGCAGGTTGGTGCCAGGGAGGGGGTTTTTCACAGCTCCTTTCTTGTGCCTGTGCAGAGCAGGCTCTCTCCCAAGAGCTCTCAGCTGTGGTTTGTGAAGATTCCCCACAGGTCAGACTGGGGGGACACACTGGCAGCCAGCATGTGTGCTGTGAAGGCAAGAATAGAAAGCAAATACTTCCCGTAATCTCACGTCCCAAAATGACAGGGTAAAACGGGTACTTTATGCTTCTTCCACCAGAGCAGTGAAAAATAAAAAAAAAAAGGGAAGATGGAAAGTCTGGACTCTTGCCCAATGAAACCAAAATTGCAAAAAGAACAAAAAAAAGAAAAGAAAAATAAAACAAATGCTGCATAGGCTCCCTGGAGCTGACACTGCAGTGTGGTAGGGATTTTTTTTTCTCTCTCTTTTAAATACATACAGTAGACGAGCAGTAAATCTTCTTACAGCTCCACACAACAGCATTATTTTTAGCTTTTTTTTTTTTATTATTGAGACAGCCCTTCATAGCTTTCAATCTGTAGCTGAATTTTTTTTTTGAATTTTTTTTAATCCATGTGAAAGTGCAGTCCTAACAAAGACCTCTAATACCTTATTAATAATTTCTGGAGCACGTCACAAAGAGGCTTTAGGAAGCAAGTGCTGTGGCCACCAGTTGATGTGTTTGTGGAGCTGGTTTGGGTGTCTCTCTTGGTTCCCTTGGAGGAACTAAGTAGATGTGAGCTGAGATGCTGAGATGATGGTTTTTAACATGAAAAGCAACCCCCAGATAATTTTTAATCAAAGACTCATGGAGTGAGTGGGAGGACCCTGCTCACCTAAAGCCCAAACCAGTTGGTCCTGGTGCTGCTCCACCACAGCAGGGAGTGATGGCAGCCTCAGCCACTTGGTGCATCTGCTCCTGTGGGCTCCCAAGTCCTTCACTTTGCTTTTATTTCCTGCTGTCTGACACCTTCTGAACCTGAGCAGTGTCTCCCTGGGGTTTCTCTGTGTCTGCTCTCTGTGGTTTGTGTCCCTAATGAGAAAGCTGCTTCATTGTCACACCCGGCTGGAGGATGAGCTGGGACAGGAAGCTCCACCCTTTCTCATGGTGTAACTGAACTCAGCTGCTTGTGTGAACCCTCAGCAGAAGCAGAACAGGTCTGGGCTATCTATGGATTTACAGCCTTTTTTTAATTTAAAATTTTGCCTGCTCTGGTTCTTCATGCTCCTCCAGGACGTTTCTGATCTACACTTGCGTTAGGAATATGAAACTGAATTCTTCAACCTCCCAGTATTTTCCCAATTAATTCTCTTAAGAGACAGCAGAATGGATTTCTGTGTATTGGGGCAGCTTTGGGATGCATTAAATCTTTCCTTTCTAAAGATGCCACCCATAGGATACCCTTATTTCTTCTGGGTCAGTGTCTGCATTTCCAGTCTGTCTTTAGCAGGAATGAACTTGGCCAAGGGATGGACTAAATAGGAAATGTAGAAAAATTTTATTTCAGTTTTCCAGGCTTTGGGTTCAAGTTTTTTTGTAAGTCACTTACAAAGGTGGCAAAAAAAGTTACATGGGGTTTTCAGTGTTTCTTTTTGCAACTCTGTATGTTTCCTTGTTTGGCAAAGAGAGAAAATGAAACAGAATCTTCCAGAATCTTTGAGCCAGTCCCAGGTTTGCTGGCTGCTGGGGCTGGGCTGGAGGTGTTGGAGTGGGGTATAAGGGATGCCTGGAACCTGTCCCAGAGTGGGATGGAATGAGTGAATCAGACCAAGAGAAGGGTTTGTGTTCAGTATCTGCTCTTGTTCTGCATCTCAGGATCTTCCTGGAGTTGGGAACATGTTTCCTTCTGCCTCTTTCTGCATCACAAGGCCAATGTTTAAAGAGTTTTAGCTAATTCTCCATTTCTTGGTTAACAGCAACAGGTAGTACCTTGGTATTTCACAGACCAGGATGGAATCTACTAGAACCATTGCTCTTCTACATTGTTACCATGGACCCTGAGTACATGGCAGGGTTTTAAGAGTGAATGGAGAGTCCATTCCTGCCTGAGCAGCAGATGATGTCTGTGACAGTGTGGGACAGTGTGAGAAAGAGAAGTGGCAGAGGCCATCACAGCAGTTCAGGAACCATGTTGGCAGCTCAAGTGTGTTGGAGCTTTAGACAGCACTGGTTTGTCAGGAGCAGAGTTTCCATGCTGAGTCTTGCCACCTGTTGCCTTTTTCATTCCAAGCCCCCCTTCCTCCCCACCCTCCACCCCTTCCTTCCCTCCCCACACAGCTCAGCAGCCCCAGTGGAGAGGGCTGGGAGCAGCAGCCACTTGCCAAATACCTTTCTCATGCTGTCACTAATTCTGCACAGGCAGCATCTCGGGGAGCAGACACAAATCTTCTCCAGTGCATTGTCCTGCTTTTTCTAAAAAAAAAAAAAAACCCAACCTTAAAAAAGGCCTGTTGTTGGTTGGGTTCACAGGGAGGGACTGAGCTGCAGCCCCAGCAGGAGTTGGCCCTGGGGGAGCCCAGAGATTCCTCTGCACATGCACTGAAGCTGGCATTTGGCACCAGCACAGGCTAATTTGGTACTTGGGGTTACACCCCCACGTTATTCTTCATCTGCTACATATGGAAAGCTGCCCTGAGCTGCAGAGTGCCAGGGAATGTTGTACTAAAACCTCCAGCCTTGGTTTGATTACGTTGCTGGGCTGTAACTGGGCTGTGTGAGGGTGCGAGTGGGGTGTGCTGCCAGATGGACTGGCGTGAGACAGGCAGACAGACACACAGACACACAGCCCTGCCTTTAGCCCACGCTGCTGCTGAGGGTGTGAGGTCACAATTTCCCCCCAGGGAGAGGGATGTGGTTCTGGCTTTGCTGGGAGGCCTTGGGGAGGCTGGAGAAGAGAATTCTGAGGATGCTGCTTCTGCTTCCTGAAATGCTCTTAGATCACCATTGTCAAGTCTCCCAATCATTGGGAGACTCCAAGTTCTAGTCCAAGGTACCTGAGAGGGGACTGGATTTCAGAACAGGAGGCAGATAAAACTAGATTTGGAGCATTTCAGGCTCTCCAAATGTTGCTATGTTCTGTGTTTTACAGACCCACCTGTATAAATACTTGTTTGCCCCCAGAAATGGCAGTGAGGTGTGAGGATGAAAGGATTTCATGTAAATGGGAGTGATTGCTGGTTATTGCAGCTTGGCTCTGGCTCCTTAGAAACAAACAGGATGGGAATATGGAAAGGGAAAGAGTGGAGAGAGTTCAGAATTGCAAAAGAGAAGCAAGGAAAAGGAAGAGAAACCAAGGTGGTGCCTTTCTCTTGTGATGCAGTGTAAGGTCCAGAACCTTCTCCCTCCCTTCTGATAGACGTGTTAGTACTGGCAGGGCTTCAACCTGGTATCCCCACTGCACCAGTTAAACCAGTAGTTACCAATTTTTTTGCAAGCCACGCTGGGACTATAGGAATTTTATTCCTTCACAGTGTTGAAGGAAAGGGGTTTTGCTTGCCAAAGGGCTTTCTTATGCTTGAGGATGATTTATGGGCCAAGCTGAGCCACTTGTGGAAAAGGCAAAGCAGCTCTTGGCAGCACCCCCAGAATCCACTGCAGCTGTGGGGTAGTGAAGTCATCGGCATAACAACCACTGCAAACAGAATAACAAAGTCTGTTCTGTTCTCGTTTAAAATAATCTTTCCAGTTCAGCAACCACATTAAACCTTACCTTTCTGCACAGAGAAATAATAAAGGGCAGATAGTTCTCTGCTCACGGTGTGAATGTCTCTGCATTGCTGCCTGTCGCTCCTGCACCAGCTCCTCTTTAGCAAAGTCTTCTAAATGACACCACATTCTGTCACACCTGTCTGTCCCTTCTTTTCTCTCCTTTGTTTTGGCTTGGGTTTAAAAATGCAGGAGAAACCCCAGTGTTTATTTTTTTAAAAAAAAAATTAAATTTGCTTTTGCCTTATAGCCTGTTTTTAAGCTGGTTGCAAACTGGGTCGTTCTGATTTTGATTTTTCCTGCCTGTCTTTGTTTCAGGTCCCTTCAGATCCTCCTGCTTCCAAAAAGCCCAAAGTAGATGACTCTGCTTCCCAGTCTCCAGCTTCTACTGAGAAGGAAAAACAGTCCAGTTGGTTACGGTCCTTATCCACTTCGTCTAATAAGGTGATTGCTGAGTATTTTGTAATCCAGAGAGAAGTCAAATTAACATCTAGCTTGTCTCTACTGAAACCAGAGAGAAAAGGAGAGGAAGAACCTGCCCATGCTTTCTAAATGACTAGCACTGCTGTCCTTGTCCTGGTGAGCACTGAGCTGTGCAGCCCCCCCAGTTCCCTTCTGTCACTGCTGTTCCCTGACCTTGGCTGTGACCAAGCAGTGAGAGGTTCTTTTGAGGAACGACGATCCTGACTCAGGGAGTCTCTTGTGCTCCCTGCAAACTGCTCAGGGTTATGGAGGGTCCTGAAACACTGCAGCAGGTTGTGGATGCCCCCTCTCTGGAGGTGTTTGAGGCCAGGCTGGACAGGGCACTGAGCAGCCTGATGTAGTGGGAGGTGTCCCTGCCTATGGAACTTGATGATCTTTAAGGTCCTTTCTAACCCAAACTATTCTATGATTCTATGAAGTCAGGTTCTGCTCAGTGCCCTTTTCTTCCAGTGGGATTAGAGCTGGCCAGTGAGGGAGTAGTTTTAGAGACAACAGAAGGTACTGAGAAGCATCCCTGGTGCTCTCTTTGCTTTATAGTTTTTTTCCAAAAGATTGTTTGTATTTACTCCTTTTTCTTTCCCCTCCTCCCCAGAGCATTGGCTGTGTCCATCCCCGGCAGCGTCTCTCAGCTTTCCGGCCCTGGTCCCCTGCTGTGTCGGCCAACGAGAAGGAGCTCAACTCCCATCTCCCCACCCTCATCAGAGACAGGTGAGGGGACACCCCTGGGGGGGACCTTGTCTTTGTTCCCTTCTGCTCTCAGCTGCTGCCTTTACCTTTCATTCAGTGGCTCCACTGCTGTTGGATTAAAAAGCATTTCAGCTGCACTGCTTTAATTCATAGAAGGGAAAGGAAAACAAGTACAAAAGTGTTTTGTGCATCCCAGATATGCCCATGGGATGGGCAGCACCTTCCCTGTGGCCTCATGCCCTGATCAGAGCAGAGGAGAACAAACAGAGAGCACAGCAGGGGAAGCACCCTGGGGTGGTGGCAGAGCACAAGGGACAGTCCCCAGCTTGTAGGACCCGTGGGGAAGCTGGTGCTGGGGAACAGAGTCTGCTCTTGGACAGGAATAGAATGAAACTGGTGGGAGAGTGAGTCATTGGTGGGAGCACTGGTGTGACAGGGAAGTGTCAGGGCTGTTGCTCTCCTGTTGCCAGTTGAACTGTTCAGTGAAACTTCTTGGTGCCAGATTTCTGTTGGAGGGTGAGATGGGTCCTTTGGAAAGTTTGACTCAAGTGACCAGGTGTTGTCGGGGAGTGTGAGGGGGAACATATTTTGCTGTGCTTATGAACAAGTTTCTTAGAAACTGGGGATTGATCTAATAGGAGGGGAAAAAAGAAGTAAAAAATTGTGTGTTCCAGCAGATTGTTGCTTTTCATCAGACTTTTCAGTCAGAGGGGAGACAGGAGCTGAACTGGTGTCAGAGGATGCCCTTGGGATCCCCGTGAGAAATTTGGCCAATTTAAGACTTGGGAAAAAAACCCAACCTCAATGGGTTCAGGAGAAGTAGAGAGGCTTTGTGAGTTTTATTGGAAAATCCTGTGTGTGTGACATGAAACTGTTCCTGTCCTTTCACCCCAGGCTGCTGGGTCTCACTTTGCTTTCCCACACGTGCCCTGGGGAGGGTCAGAACATGGAATGCTTTTTGCACTCCGTGGCCTTTCTGAAGGAAGTGCCATTTCCGTGTTTACAAAACATTTGTGGAGAGACAGAAATAAAACCCTGCAGTTGGGTAAAACAATGAGGCCTGGAGATTGTGGGGAAACAAACCTCAGGAGAAGTTTTAGATTCTGGAAGGATCTCATCCCTCCTGGGATATGTGGAACTTTGGAGATGGATGGATGGATGGATGGATGGATGGATGGATGGATGGATGGATGGATGGATGGATGGATGGATGGAAGGATGGAAGGATGCATGGGTGGAGATGGGCTGTGCAGACTGACTCTGAGCTGCTGAACAGATCCATGGGCACATTCTCAGGTGTAGAGCAGTGGGACATCTCCATCATTCCAGCTTCATTGGAACCCCCCCAATGGGAACCATTTGAAACCCCAGAATGTAACCGTTTTCTCCTTTTCTCCTCCCCCTTTTAAAACAGCTTTTACTCCTACAAGAGCTTTGAGAATGCCGTGGCCCCCAACGTGGCTCTTGCACCTCCAGCCCAGCAGAAGATTGTCAGCACCCCCCCCTGTGCCACCGTGGTGTCGCGGAGCAGCGAGGGGCTGAGCGGCCCCACACAGCCCCGCAAACGCAAACCTGCCCCTGAGAACCCCCCGGAAACAGCAGCAGCAGCAGCCACGGCCACTGGCACTGCCCCTGAGGAGGACAAGGAATCAGAAGCAGAAATTGAAGTAGAAACCAGGGAAGAATGTAAGTGATGCTTCTGTTGTCTGCCTTTATTCAATTCACATGAGGAGGGATGGTTTGCTCTCTCATTGAGAGCCTTTACAGGACACACAAATAACACATAAAAATTCCAGAACACACACACACAAACACAAACACACAGACACACACACACATACACACACACACACACACACACACACACATACACACACAGAGACAGACAGACACATACACACACAAACACACACACATGTGAAGTGTGGAATTTTGTGTCAAGGAATATGGATCGCTGGAGCTGAACACAGAGGTATCAAGGAACTGGTGCAACCTCATTAACATCACTTAGTTCTATTGATTTTAGACTTTTAAAATTAACTTTCAATGCGTTTTTCTTAGTTTTATATTGGTTTTAGACTTTTTAAAATTAACTTTCTTTCAACGTTTCTGTTTTTCAGTCACCTCCTCCTTATCCTCACTCTCCTCCCCATCCTTCACCTCGTCCAGCTCAGCCAAGGACATGAGCTCCCCGGGGATGCCGGCCCCGCTCCCCGTCAGCTCCTACGAGGCAGCTCCTCACCCCGACTCCCACAGCAGCGGGCTGGAAGCGGAGCTGGAGCACCTAAGGCAGGCCCTGGACAGTGGCCTGGATACAAAAGAAGCCAAAGAAAAATTCCTCCATGAAGTTGTTAAAATGAGAGTGAAGCAGGAAGAGAAGCTGAACGCTGCCTTGCAGGCCAAACGCAGCCTCCACCAGGTAACCCTGAACCACCTTCCTCTTACCCCCAAAAGCCTCCCCCAGGCAGAAGCCATGAGGAGGTCTCGTGTGAAACAAAAAGCATTGCCTCGTTTTTCCCAAATAGCAACAGCCTTTCCTGGCCTTGTGTTTGTAAATTCAGCTGGGAAACCAAAGCACACAGGAACCATCTTGACATTTTTAAGCTCCCCACCTGGTTTTGCCGTGGGGTGTAAATCCATGGTTACCAAAACCAACAGCTTGTGGTGACTGACAAAATCTCCCTGTCCAGCAGAGTCTGTTTGTTGTAATTTCACTGAGCTGGAAACTCTTCTGGCCTTGTGGGGGCTTTATCTGTGGTTTCAAATGTTCCTGCCTCTGCCCAGCTGAGGGCTGATATTCCTGGGACACAAGGACAGTTGCTGAAGTTTCCTCCTTTGCAGCTGGAGGTTTGGGATCTCTCTCCCTTCTCTTCACGGACAGCTCTTGGGCTGAGATTCCTTTGGCACCCAGAAGCCAGGCAGGGAGAGGTGACTTCCAGAGCAAAGTGTGGTTTCCATTTAGTCTCAGGTTTTAGCCTGGAGTTTTCCAGATGTTGTGACAGAGCAGAGGCTTGGCGGGGGGCCAGGAGACTCAGGCCCACACAGCAGGTACCTGCAGCAAAATAGAGTCACCCCCAATGAGAGGACACACAATTTGGGCTTTGCTTACAGTGAAGTGGAGCTTTTTGGGGGGGGTCGATAAACTGGAAGTGTTTGGCTGAGCTCTGCAGCAAACAGTGAACTTCCTCCTGCCTTGCTGTGCACAGAGAGCACCCACAAATGGCTTTTAGCAGAGCAGTGTCTGTCCCAGTGTCTGTCCCAGTGTCTGTCCCAGTGTCTGTCCCAGTGTCTCCAGTTGAGGCTCAGCCCTTGCAGTTGCTCTGTTGGGAAGGTGGGGCTGCAGAGAGCGCGTTGCCGGGAGCTCTCTCCAACTGCTCTTCATCTTTATTCACTCACAGATGGTCACAGCTCCTCTTCTGCTTGACAAAGCAAAGTGTGGCTGTGGCACAGAGCTTTTTGTTGTCTGGGTATCTCCAGTGTCTTCATTTGAAAGAGAAGAGCTTGTCCCAAGGTTTAGCCACAAGCAGAAGGTGGGAGCCGGGTGTTTGCCCCTGCTCTGACGGGTTGGTGGGTTCTGTGCTTTAGGAGCTGGAGTTCCTCCGAGTGGCCAAGAAGGAGAAGCTGAGAGAAGCAACAGAGGCCAAACGCAACTTGAGGAAAGAGATTGAACGTCTGAGGGCTGAGAATGAGAAGAAGATGAAGGAGGCCAACGAGTCGCGGGTGCGGCTGAAGCGGGAGCTGGAACAGGCTCGGCAGATCCGTGTGTGTGACAAGGGCTGCGAGGCGGGACGGCTCCGCGCCAAGTACTCGGCTCAGGTGAGGCTCAGCCCGGGGAGCTGCTGTGTCTGCGGCTCAGGGTCACCCCGTGTCCCTCCCTCTGTCTCTGCCCTTGTTTTGTCTAACGGGAGGCAAGGCCAGCCCTGTCCCTGCCCCAGCGGCTGGGAGTGAGTGACACGGCGCTGTCACCGCCCCCGCCACTCGCACAGCTCCAACGGGGACTTTGCTCAGTTGTCATTTGAAAAAATAATTAAAAAATCCCCATTTTGAGGGAGCCAAAAGCAAAGGCAGCCACACTCAGCTGCACTAGGGCTCTGCTGGCTCTCTCAGCGCACACGGATCCATTTCAATGCTGGAAATATTAGACAGAGCCATTTTCTGTAATAGGATTGTTCCTTGAAATCAGCCTGAGGGTTAGCCCAGGTGTCTGTCTGTCTGTCTGTCTGTCTGCCCTTCTTTTGTCTGTTTAGAACAAGGAGAACCCAACTGAGCAAAGGGCAGTGCTGGGAGGGGAGACTTTGCTGCTGTAAAGGACAAGAGCAGTGAACTGTCAGGGCTGAGAAAAGAATTTCAGTTTGATCTCAATGGAAGTTCTAGGAATGCAGGAACATGTTGTTACAAGCCACGTGTGCTTGAAGCTTTCAACCTAAAAACTCCCTCCCCACCCTCTCAGCATCACATTCTCTTGTAATGAAAGAGTTTGAAGTTTATTTGAGCCATTCAAAGCCAAGTGAACCAAGAGCTGCACAGCCCTGAGTGGTGACACAGGGGGGTACAGGGTCCCTCCACTCACCCCATTGCCCCTAAATACCCCGAGAGTGAGGGGTGAGCCTGGAGATAGAGGCAGCTCCTGGAGTTGATGAGAAACAGCCCTGGAGAGGAATCCTCTGCCTGCCCTGCCTTCCCTTCTTCCAATAAAACAATCCCAGTTGCCCAGTGATGCAGCTGCTGTAAAAGGGCACAGTCCCACACCCAGTTTAACCCCCTCTGCTACAGACAGAGCTGCAGCACTTCCATGTACAGGCCATGGAGGTGACACAGAGACAGCCCCAGGCTGCAGCACCAGTGGCAATGGGGCCCTGTAGGCAATGGGGCCCTGTAGGCAATGGGGCTGTCCTCCAGCAGCTTTCCCACCCGCCCGAGCTGCAGGGATTTGTTGTGGTCGCTTTAAGGGGAAAAGGGGAAGGAAAAGGCAAAGCAATAGCAACCAGAAATTCTTCTAAGGCCGGGCTCAATAACGGGAAGGGGAGTGTCCCCTGGTACCAGCGTGAGCCCCGTCTGCCCAGGAGCCCCCAGCAGGAAGTGATGGGCTTCCTCCGAGCATCACAGGATGTCTCGCCGATAAGAGGTGTCCAGACTAAACAGCGGCAGAGCGAGCGCTGGGCGGTGCCGCCGCTGCTCGGCTTTGCTCAAGGGCTGGCGGAGAAACAGCAGCCACAGAGTCCCCACAGCCTGGGCACACCAAGGTGCTCCCAACTGCCGTGTTTCTCATCCTCTTTTCAAGAAAGTCAGCCACCAGAAATATTTAAGATGTTGAAGATAAAAGTTTATGAATCAGGTTGTGCACAAAGGAGCAGAGCAAGGGGAATTCCTTCCTCACCTCTGATAATTGTGTGTCTCAATTAGTGTTTTATTTTGCTCTTCTCACTCTCTGCGTGGTGCTGGGCTGTGCTAAACTCAACAAATCCACAGCAGAAATGAAATATTAAAACTAATCACAGAATCATAGAATAGTTTGGGTTGGAAGGGACCTTAAAGATCATCGAGTTCCAACCCCCCTGCCATAGGCAGGGACACCTCCCACTAGACCAGGCTGCTCAGTGCCCTGTCCAGCCTGGTCTTGAACACCTCCAGAGAGGGGGCATCCACAACCTCCCTCGGCAACCTGTGTTTCACCACCCTCACTGTAAAGAATTTCTTTCTTATGTCTAGTCTAAATCTATCCCCCTCTAATTTATATCCATTGTTTCTAGTCCTCCCATCCGATACTATGTTAAAAATTCCTTCCCCTGCCTTTCTTCCCCTGCTTTTGTCTAGATTGAGGACCTGCAGGTGAAGCTCCAGCACGCAGAGGCCGACAGGGAGCAGCTCCGAGCTGACCTCATGCATGAAAGGGAGGCTCGGGAACACTTGGAAAAAGTAGTGAAGGAACTTCAGGAACAACTGTGGCCTAAATCCAGCAGCCAAGGCAGTGGCGAGAGCACAGCCAGCGGCCTGGAGAACTGAGCAGCTCCCACACACCTTCAGCAGGAGACTGAGCACAGTAAGGGAGGGTGGGACGTGTGGAAGTGCATGTGTGAGTTCTGGGCACACGCAGCTGGCAATGTGGATTCTTACTGAGTGGGAAGGCAAAGGTTCCTCTTTCTCTAACAGAAGCACTGAATTCCGCCTCTTTTTTCTCCGATCCATATAGCACAACGTCTTACTGTGCCTCTAAAAAACACAAAGTGTTTGTAAAACAAAATACTTTTAAGTCCACAGCAAATTTTCTACCGGCAAACTCCAAGCAAGCAGCAGCATCCAGCTGAAACCCCAGGCAAAGGCCAGCACGGCAGTGGTTATTTTTTTTTTTTTTTATGTTGCCTCTTGGAACATTTTGGAATTTAAAAAACTTTTCTTATAAGCTATTTAAAAGAATTCATTACACGGACTTTTGATATTAAAAAAAAAATCACAAGATTTTTATAATGAACCTTGAAAAAGCAAAACAAACAAACAAAAAAAAAACCTTCGATGCACAATTTTTAATGACTTGTTAAATAAAGGTTTTGGGGCTCTGAGAGCAGAAGCCCCGGGTGATGATGATGCCATTTCATTAGCAGTTTTCCAGCCATCCAGGAAGCCATCGCAGTTTTAAATCCCATCACGGGGTTGTGTGGGAATTTCAGAGTGCTTTTCCAAGTTGATTTTTTTTTTCCTTAGAAAGAATTCTCTTCATTTCCTGGCCCGAACACAAGAGGGGAAGATGCGGGACTGCAGGGGGGGAGGGCAGGGATGGGAGGAGGAGGAGGAGGAGGAAGAGGAGGGCGGGGAGCAGCCTCAGCGACTGCGCGGATCCTGCCAGCGCTCCATTGATCCATGTGTCAAAGGACTCACTTCATCCAAGAGCACTTCAGAAAGAAGGAAGGAAGGAAATGGATGATCTGTTCAGCGGGTTGAGAACTAAGGCAGAAGCCACATTTTGAAGCCATTCTGAAAACCTTCAGTTTTCTGGAAAACTCATCTTTGTTGCACCATCTTCCCATGAATTCAGTATTTACCTGCTTTGGTTGCGAACTGTCAGTCAGGATCTCTGTGCCCAAGGAGAGTGCCACATGGCCTCAGCGGATACTACAGAAAAGAAAAAAAAAACCCACCATTTTTGCTGCTGTGAATAAGCCTATGTCTATTTTTTTTTTTTTTAAAGAAAAAAAACTTTGTTTTTAAAAAAAAAGAAATTACTTTAATTTTGGGATCCAAGCCGCAGCCCCGGAATAAAAAATGCAGCATGCCATCACTTTGTCTTATTGTTGGTGTTATTGATGTTGTTGATTTTTTTTTTAATGTGTTTTTTTTTGGTTTGTTTTTTTTTAAACTGCACTTTGTCAGACTCTTACTCTGCATTTTATTCCATATTTCAAAAGTTTACAAGTTGAGTGTTGTAGAGGAGGAAATCCTCCACCCTGGTTTTCCACCAGGTGACACCTCATATCAGCCTCTGCTTTTCTGCAGAGGAGGAAGAGGAGGAGGAGGAGGGGGCAGGCAGTGGGTGCTCCCAGCTCCCCAGAGCAGGGGCTGGGGAGGGTCTGTGTCCCCCTCCCTGG
>VZTY01008562.1:0-25303 GCA_013400935.1 Turnix velox | reverse complement strand
CTCAATGTCCTTCTTATTTTGAGCACTCCAAAACTGGACATAACAATGGAGAAGAAAAAAAATAGTACAGTGAAATCTGACCTGCCTTTAGGCCTTCACCATAGGCAAGTCTCCCACAAGGTTTCTCTAGCATTACAATTTCTGCTTCTCAACACCCATTTGGACAGTAATGCTAATGCGAGGTAGGAAGCAGGGAGCCCAGTGCTCACCAGCCCCAGCTGCTGGAGCTGCTGCTGTGCAGGGTCTCACCGCAAAGCAAAGAGAGAATGTGGAGCTGCCTTATCACCTAACAGGGCTCCTCTCATTCCTCTCCTGGCTACAGGGAAGGCATCACTGTCTCCCTTGAAACAAAACACCAAAATGAATGGAGGGAAATTACCCATTTGCTAAGAGTGGCTCTGTGTATGCATGTGTGTTTTGGGAGGTCTAATTTGCATTTCTTGGCCTTAGAGTGCCCCTAATAGAATTTATAGTGGGTTGTGAAGATTACCATCCCAGCTAATCAAATATAATAAATAGCTCTGCCTGAGCAGATGACTTTCCTACAGCACTGTGGTTATCAGAGGGATCACTCTTAATCTGAGACTCCATTTATCAGCCTCACTAACAGGACTTTGCAGGGAGTGATATTTAATGGAAGTGTTTTTGAAATTCCTAAAAGGAGAGTGTGCATTCAGGGAGACAAGATGGATGTTCCCATTACAATGACCGTGCAGGATGTCTCACCACCACCACCCAGTCCCGACTCAGAAACAAGCAACTGAAGGACATGTGAATGCAGTGGCCACAGATTCCTTATTGGTTTGCTCTCTTAAAGAAAAATAATGAATTAATTCTAGGGATGAAGGGTAGCAGGAAGCTGGCAATAGCTCATGCACTGGGCTGCACATCACACTGACATGCATCTCTGAAGCTCTGAGTGGAGAAGGGCATGAGATCCCTGAAGGACATGTAGGAGAGTCATGACCTCTTGCACCTTCCTTCTGCCCTGGGCAATGGGGTTATTAAAGACCATAAAGGACCTCCTGATTCAGTGATCCATGTACCCTGTGTGGCTGTGGTAGCAAAGGGAAGGATGCCAATCTGATTTACACTGCGAGAGGACTCAGGTTGTATGGCAGCCCAAAACCATGGCACAACAGTACAACTTCTACTGCAAGTGGCTTTATCCCTTACAAATTATTGTCCATCCCCAGCTCCTCAGAAACATCCAAGATCATGGAAGTTCCTTTCAGTTTGCCTCCACATCAAAGGGTTGCAGGGGAACTAACTCATGCTAGGAACAGCTGTGATGAAACAAGTGGTTTTAACAGGCAGAGGCAGAATTAGCCCAGTAGCACAGGCAGGTCAGACCGGTTTGCTTTGAGGAAGCTCTCCAACAGCAGAATGAGCACGTGATGAGGGGTTAATGAAAGACATGTTAATTATCACCATCACCACCCTAGACCTGCACATTTTTTTGAGATGGGATTGAAAATAACTTTTAGCATGAAAATTTGCTCTTCCACTTTCTGAGGGAAGAATAATGCAAAGACATTTTCTCCTTTTGTCAAGAGAATGAGCACTGGGGCTGATCAGATACAGCAAATTGGTGAAGGGTAGCTGAAGGGTTCCTGGCCTGGCTGCTGGTGCATGGTAGGCAGATCCCCAAGTCCCCAGTGGAATGCTGGGAGCCCACATTCTCACCAGGGCTCCTGGCAAAGAGTAGAGCAGAGGAGCAGAAAGGCGCAAGTCAAAAACAATACCAAGAGGGAGGAAAAATCACGAATAAACAAATTCTCTCAGACACAGCCATCCAGAATATTGTCACTGTAAGGACAGAGTGTTTTGGGAGAAAACAAACCCTCTTGCACACCTCACTGAGGTGAGAGGACTGGCACAGCTGGGTTTAAATTCTGAGTAATGCCAAATTTGCCACTCAGTCCAGTTTCGTTTAATATAAATTAAACTATCCCAATTCTGGCAGCACTAATTGTGGGCTGCACTGCCAGTCCAGCTGTGCTTATGAACTAGCATGACCCCACTCTAAGGCTTGGTCATGTTCAATGAGAAACTGTGATGACTAACCGTGTTGTTCAAGAAATAGATCCAAGTTTTTGTGGACCGCCAGTGATAAATATGCTGTCTGTAGAGCATGAGCAAACAATAGTGTTGGTGGAGTTAAGGGTGCAGTATTGGCATTTAAGCATCAAGTATCTGCTGTAAAACACCATTGTCTGATTGGTATTTTTACGGGTCATAGTGGGAAATTGGTGAATGAGTCCTTTTAATAATACCTTTCTTTTCCAGTTCCACTATCAGTCCATCAGCACAACTAAGCCCTACTGCAGGCTATGGATACTGCCAGACATTTATGGTTGCCCCACATAATGCAAACACCACAGTAGGAAACAGTAAATCAGACAACCTAAAGTCATCCCCTATGTTCCACCCACCTTCCTTTTCATTTTCTTCGTTTGGAAGTGTTTCCTTTGGCAGAAACAAAGGGGATATGAAACACATTGGAAAAGGCTTCTCAGCTCATGTCTGCTTGTTCCAGCAAAGACGTGGAATAGCCACAGGGCTGGGAGATGCTGTCCTGCTGGGAAACAAGAATCATTCCTCTTCAGAGCTAACCCTGTACTTGTGGGACAGAAGAGACTGGTGACAAGTCAGCAAGGAAAAGGAAAATAAAAGAATTAAAAAAATAAAAGGAAAGAGGGAAGCTTATTCTCCAAGTCAAAACCAGTTCAGCATTTCCAAGTCAAATACAAGCAAAGCCTCTGTCCTTGTTCTTTGTAACACTGTTGCTCTAAATCCCCTTTTATTCCTTTAATTATGCATAGGAAAACCACACGACCTCCTTGCTTGTACACTCAGCAAGCAGTGGCTCACAGTGCAGAAGGCTCATTATACAGCTTTAGCAGGCCTGAGTGCTCTGAATTATTTAAATCTCCATTAAGCCTCCACTATGGCATATCTATGTGATAAATGGAACAGGTGCCACTGGATTTCTGTCCTGGCCAGCCCAGTTTCCTTTCTCCTTCCCCTTCTCTCTCCTTCCTGCCACAAAACCCAGTAGGGAGGGAGAAAAATACCATGAGGGAAGGAGTTTGCACTTGTGCTATCAAGTGTTTCATTGTCATTTAAAAAAGGCCAACTAATCCAAGTAATAAAGACACTTCATTTGTTCTAGAGGGCACAGTAAGGTGGTCAATGAATAACTTGTTTAATGGCCATTTTATTGTTTAAATGAAATGAAACTTAAATCATTATGTTTTACTTAAGCATCATGAACGCCCTGTCCCTTTTCCTGTGGCACCACTGCAACAGCACATGGAAGGAGACAGGGATGGGTGTGATGATGGGGGTCAGTGTACACAACATGAGGGATCATGTATTTTGTCTTTTTCTATTCCTTTTTCAATATTGTACAGGTCAGGATCAAATGGACAGAAATAATCCAAGGAGAAGCTAGGAAAGATGCACTAAGTGATCCTGGAACACAATCAATGGTTAAGGGATGTGTGGAAGAGCCTTCCAGCTCCAAAAATAGGGAAAGTTCCTTGCTGCTGTAGATCTCTTCAACCAGAAGGGATGGGGGAGAAGGAAGAAAAACACTCTTCATGGTGCAGTTCAAGACACCTCTTGATGGCAAGGACAGACAAGCTAAACAACACTCTGAGGGCCACAGCAGGTAAAAATCAGGTAATACTTGTGTTTTCCTTAGTTTCTTGCTGCCAAGGACAAGCAGCACCATTGAGACTGGGAGTTCAGCAGCCACAAAGTTTAGAAAAGAAATAATGGAAGTGTCACCACTTTCAGAATATTTCTGGTATGGGAGAAAGAAAAAAAATCCTTTTTAATGGAAAACATTGACAGCCCTTAATACACTTCCTCACCCCTGGAAAAGAGTAATGTCCTTCCACCACATCTCATCACTGGGGATCAGGGCAAGTGGATGATGAGTTTGGTAACTATCAGCCTTGATGTCCTCTAGACTTCATCATCCTGGCACGTACACCAAGAGCTGTGTAGCATCTATGAACCCTCACAAGACACCCGAGGTACAGACAGTCACACAAACGCAGCTCAGTAACTAAACCTTCAAAGGACATCTGCAACATTTGGTGAGGGAAAAAAGAACCCAAAAATACAGTTATTACTCTAAATTCACAGTTCCCTACTCCCACAGAAAGTGACCTAAAATTAGCTCCTGTTCAAACACAAATTTCCTGCATGAGTACAGATCTACACAGATTTTGGTTCCTGGGCTGTGAGATGGAGATGAGTCCATCCATTACCCCTCACAGCTGTGGCAAGGCTGGAGCATAGAGAGGGGCTTTTGGAGGCTGAGATAAGTGATAGCTCTCTCTGTAGCCTCAGGAAGCTCTTTCTGATCAGGGCAGGAAGCAGGTGGAGACAACAAGGAGCTGCACTAAGTTATTTATTTGTGAAAGCAACTGGAAAATGTGCTGAGGAGGAAAGAAGTCTTTGGTGTTAAAAACAACCTCTGCCAGAAAAAAAAAAAAGACCTCTTACAAGTTTCTCTCCATATTTACTTGAGATAAATGGAGGCAACACAGTGGCAGTATTTTCTTAACACTTGAGAAATAGATGGCAGGACTCTAGAGACAGTTTTCACTCATATATCATTCCCTCCCCTCCCAGTCTCTGGTGGCCTGTGACATCTTTTACTAAGATTTACACAGCAGTCACCCTGTCAGGGATGTGATGGCAGCCCTTCTGCCACAGAGACCCTGGCAAGCCTCACCCATGTTGAGGAGACAGCAGTTAACCTTGCTTCTAGCCACTGTTTCTACTTAGAAAGGCAATGGATACAAGGAAAAAAGCCCAGTCTTCCCCACTTCAAGCTGCTTCTGTGAGGGAACTAGTTGTCATAGAATAGTAGAATAGTTCAGGTTGGAAGGGACCTTAAAGATCATCGAGTTTCAACCCCCCTGACATAGGCAGGGACACCTCCCACTACATCAGGCTACTCAGTGCCTTGTCCAGCCTGGCCTTAAACACCTCCAGAGAGGGGGCATCTGCAACCTCTCTGGGCAACCTCTTCCAGTGTTTCACCACCCTCACTGTAAAGAAATTCTTTCTTATGTCAAGCCTGAATCTACCCCCTTCCAATTTACATCCATTATTTCTGGTTCTCCCATCACATATCTTACCAAAAATTCCTACCCCTGCCTTTCTGTACTTCTTGTACTTTCTGTACTTCTTGTCCTCTACTTACATCACCAGTTTTTAGAAGGAGTATTTATTTTGCTGCTCTGGTGGGGCTTATCTCTTCAGGATGCAGGAAAGCGATTAGAGGTGGGCATCCTGCTCCTGGCTCCCTCTGTTACCTCTGGAGAAAGCCTCAGCAGCAGTTCTGGTCTGCCCTTGCCCTCCCTCTGTGCCTCAATTTATCTTGCTCTTGCCAACTCCCATCTGCATTTTTAAAAACAGGACGAGTCAAAGTCCCAAAATGTAAGGGAACTGGCTTTAAATTCAGGCTGTGTTTTAAAGAGGAAGGTGCCAAATATCTTTTGTGAGATCTCCAATGTTGACAGCTCTCAGACTGACTCAACTGTATCAAGACAACATTTCCCCAGGAAAATATCATAAGGCATTGTCAACCCACTAATAATAAAGCCAGGATGATAATAATTAGCGGGAGGGACACAGACCTCAGGGGTTCACTGGGTGCCCTCAGTCCCTGTGGGTGTCCAGACCAAAGTTTGGAAGTTCTACCACTCCGTGCACCCTCCTGGAGACCAAGGTCGTCCACATGCTTCTCCCAGCTTCTAGTGACTGATCACATGTCAGTGCCTGGAGATGGTTCACCAGAGAAACTTCAGTATTAAAAGTAAAGCACTATCAGTTTCTAATGCAATTAACAGCCCCCTGCCAAGAGAGCCAATATGAGCACTACATCAAGACCATTATAACCCTGGAGGGTATGGAGAGGCTGCCACGGTAACTCCTTTAATTGCCCTTAATTAAACACAATTACATTTAAACTTAAACTGTGCCATTTGTTGTGGTTTTAATTAGACAAAGGGCATGATAAAAGGATTGGATTAACTTTCCTCTTCCCTCCTGCCCCTCTACCAGAAGCTGGTCATGGTCTGGAACTGGAGTGACAACAGGAGAAAAACAAAGAGGACCAAAGCACAGAACCTCATGGGCAGGGAAGAACAGCTGACTTCAAGGAAGGAAGAAGATGAGAGTGAACTTGAACTCCTCAGGCTCTCCCTGAAGGAGAAGGTGAAGCAGTGGACATGCTTCTCTGCAGATCTCGCAGCCTTCATTCTCTTGCTGCCACCAACCTGAAAAGGATTCTGAGACTTTTCCTGGCTTTGCCAAGCTGGTATTGAAGTTAGAGATCAGCCCTCTTTCATACAGTTCCAGACTCCCCTCTCTTTTTTTTTTTTTTCCATTTTCTTCCCAAATCCAATTCCACAGGTTCTTTGCCACAGTCAGTAATTCTCATGACCATACTTGCTGCCGATGCTTTTCCACCAAGAGGCATACACCACAAGATGCAAACACAAGAACGAGCATGCAAGTAATTATTTGAGCCTAATAAAACAAAATGTTTTCCTTTACAGAATATATTCAGTACTTGCTTAAATAATGCTTCTAAATTAGGTTTAAGGCTTAAATGCTGGAACTCTGCACCCTGCTTGGAGTTTAATGGCTTTGGTAAACCAGGCTGTCTCCTCCATCTTTTCTGAGCTTTTCAGTGACTTCAGAGGAAAAAGAAAAGCCAATTCAGCTGCAGTACCACACACCCAAATCAGAACAAACTGCTGAAATGCTGCTCTGCTCAGCAATTTATGATACAATTAACATTTTTGTTGGCTTCTAATGACTTCTTTTTTCCTTTTCAAAAGCTGGCAAGAGAGTAGGAATAGCTGTGGAGTATAATCAGACTGTCTTCGAGGTGGAAGGGAAATGAAGTTGAGCAGAAACGGACCCTCTGAAGCAGGTATCATTATCTCTTTGTGGGAGCATTAGCACCATCGGAGGGCACTCAGGCACCACTGGAACAAGAGTATCAGAAGAACCTGAATAGAACAAGGGAGAAGATGAAAAGAATAAAACAGGCAGTCAATGATAGGTCTGAACAGTCTCCTTTGTGCCATAAGGCTTGCTGAGATTGTGCTACCACTTGACAAGTGCCAAACTCCACCAGTGAGATCCAAAGCTATGTGTGTCAACAGGAAGCCTCCCATTACAGAATCACAGGGACTGGAAGGGACCTCAAGAGATCATCTAGTCCAATCTCCCTGCCAGACCAGGTCTCACAGAAACTCATCCAGATGGGTTTTAAATGTCTCCAGAGCAGGAGACATTAACTTCAGGGAAACTTAGTGCAAGCCAAGGTGTAACAGATCATGTACCACCATTACAGGGAAATAAGTGAAATCCATCTTAGAATTTTCACTATTCATTTCCAGCAGCTTTTCACATCGTGTTTCACCATCACAGTTTCTACTCACACAATAAATCAATGCTTTTGGAGAGTTGCAAGTAAAATGATGGAATGGGGCAGATGGGAAAGGTGGTAGAGAAAATGAGTGCCATTGCTGATAAAGAAATAATTGCAGCAAGAATCAGCTCCCCCGTGGTCTATTAACACAGTTAGCTATGTGCTGCAATGGCATGTGCTGGCCTCAACAGTTGGAGAGGCTTATCATTCCCTCTTGGGAAGGAACTGAGGCACAGACCAGGAGATAATCAACAGCACAGCAGGGCAAGAGCTACAGACACAGACTGGGTCAGCTGATGTACAAAGCAGAGGTGGGAGCCTGCCTTTGTAGAAAAGCTTGTGCTCTAACTAACTGCTAGGAGAGAGAGCATCATTACTCAGCCTGGGGAAAAAGTGCCACCAGAAGCAAGAGAGATCAACATGGCCTATAGATGAAAAAGCCAGACTTCCACCCTGAGGCTGTGACAGAGTGGAGCACACTGGCTGGGGGACCAGAGTGCTCAGGGATAGAAACACAGGACTTTGAAGCAATCAAAACCAGTAGAGTAGAATGCAAGCTGGCAACTCCCTGTTACTTGATATGTGTTTCAGAAATAGCAAAAAAATATATATACATTCACAGGGGAAACATACCTTAGTATGTGATTTCCAATTAACTCCATCATTTTTTTCATTCTCTGCCCAGAAATAAAGCTGCAGGTGGTTCAGTTGGAGCAAGGCTGCCTCTTCACCTTTCTGTAGTCCTTGTGGCAAGTCCTTTCCTCTTTGCTGAGGTACAAAGAAAGGAATATCTCTTCCAATCACCACCATGGCCAAAGACAATCCAACACTGGCATAATGATGCTTAACAGGAAAAGAAAAAAATCCTTGGCAGCAGGGGACACCTGTAGGATGCCTGCCTACAGTAAAACTCCACCTGGGAGAGCACTTGGATATCTCTGCTTCTACCCTCAGCATTAAGGGGTGACTCACAAGTTTGAGCTTTAAGGAGGAAGAAGCAGCGAGGGGCAGCGGAGTACGAGGGAGTGGGGAGAACAGCTGTTAAGCTCTCAGAGATAATAAATTGAATAGCTCTGAAATTGGACCCACAAGGATAAAAGTATTTTTAATGCCTATAAGGCTGACTATAAACTCAATCTGTCAGACAGCAGCAGCTGTTAAAGATAATGGTCCTGGTAAATTTAACTTTTGAACTGCCACATAGGGATTAGTGTGATGTTAAGATTCTCCCTTCTTTGAAAGGGAGAGGAAAAAAAATAGGCATCAAAACTCAAAAAGATCTTAAATGTGCATCTCCAGTCAGCTAATCAAAAAAACCCGCTTTCAAAGTAAGAATGGGCTGTGCCCCCATGGGGGAAAGAGGTCTCCCAGAGGCTTTCAGCAAGATGAATACCTCTGGGCCACTTTGGTGGGTTTCCACCAGTGATAACAAATATTTGTTGATCAGCCAAAGTCAGCAGGGAAAGAAATTACTCTCTGCTCCAAAGCCAACCATCTCCTAATTATTTCTCCCCGTTGTGACTTTTTCTTTGCCTGTTGCTCATGATAAGCATCTAGCCAGACTACCCCATAGCAGGTAGTGACTCAGTAGCACTCCCTTTATCCCTTGACCTATGGGAGAACAGTCCTTCATCTGCACAGGCCCCTCTGCATCCTTCCCCCAGAGCTGCCACTGGCACAGGGTGCAGCAGGGAACACAGACCAACCCCGGGCACAAGACAGACAAACAGTTGTCTGTCCTGACTGCTCCTGGCCGTAGACATGAGTCAGCTCAAAGCCAAGTGCTGTTTGTACCAAACACCCTACCAAAACCCAAAGGAAGTTAAATAATTGGACTCAGCAGCACCAGGATCTGGCCCACAGAGATGAGGGAGAAATCTCTAGATTGGCAGTGTAATTCTTCAAACCCTATTCTCCTGCCAAGCATGTGCCTTCTACAGACCACTGTTCCAAATGAGCTGTTGGCAGCAAGTGTGTTTAATATGACAATTGAAACTACTTAGGCTATTTTGAAAAGGCAGCAGAATTTCTACGAGAGCAGAAAACAGACCAACTGACTTTATCTAAAAAAGCAAATATTACAACCACATAATCGCCATCCCCTTTGGATAGAGAGAAGGAAATAAGACCCAGATGGTCAGCGTGGGAAGTGAGGAGGAGGGTTGGCCTCTACACAGCCTCCTCATCTCTGCCCAGCTCCACACAACCACAGCTCCAGCCCTTCCCAGAACATGCTGCAGGGATGCCTTTCCTTAGCATGTATTCCCAATATTCTGCTCACTTCAGGATCAGAAGAGCGTTTCATCTTGAGAGAATTTCTTCACAGCTCTTTTTTCAGCTGCCTGAGTGGTACTCTTGGCCTCCTGAGGCCTTCCCTCTGAGGGAAACCAACAGGTGGCCTTTACTGAGGGGACAGGGAAGAAGTGGTTCCTTTGGAAATGTTTCCACCCCAACTGGGATAAGATTTCTCATGTGCTTAGTATAACATCTGTGCCTTGAATGATTTGGTTTTCACTGGAGTGAAGGATACAGTGTCAAACACGGCAAAGTTTCCAATCAAGTCTTTGGGAGTGGACCATGCATCTACTTTGGAGCAATATCAAAACATTACTTCCTCAAACAGGGATATTTTTCAAGGGGTTGGAGGACTCACTCCTTCTGGAAGCATTTCAACAATACTCACCATTTCTTCAGCACTTCAAGAGTGCTGAAGGTCTTCAGTCAGAAGCAAATACAAACTAGCTTTAAACTTTGAGACTAAAGCCCATTATTTTATTCAAGTTTAGAAAATACATCATTGCTGTTACCCAAGGATGTAAAAAGAGTCCAAGTAAACTTAAATATACTAAATATCTGGGGGAAATTTGCATATACTCCAATGAACAAAGTGTCTGCACATCGTATTGCCACCAGAAAACCCTGGTTTGAAAGCAGCTCCTCCAGACTTTTCCTTGTCAGTGATATGTAAGGCCAGTACAGAAAGGATGTAGAATTAATCCCTATCAAATGATTCATCACTGCAACCATGTACAATACTGTTTCTGTCATAGCTGTCTATAGCATTTCAGAAATGAACCTGGAAACTTCATTCCCAGGAATATCCAATTTTGCTACCAGAGTTGTCCTAAAGCAATTCCTCAGTCAGAAAGAACCCTGTGCTCATGGTACACACTGGACATCTTCTCCCACCCTCAGCATTTCTTTGTGCTCTCAGAGACGAAAAAAGAAAAAAGGGGGGTGAGTTAAAAAAAAAATAGCCTCCAGGTTAAACTATGACCTACTTCAATCCACACTGCTGTCCACTGTTACCAATCCAATTATTCCAGACAGGTTAACTCAGCTTTAATTTATGTCAATCCAATTACTTTTTTTTTTTTAATAAATAAAAAGATCACTTCATGATTCAAATGATTTATGAATACTGGGTCATCATCCAAGGGAAAGGACATAGAAATGCTCAGGGTCAAGGTTAGACTCAAAGGAAATCCCTCCCACAGTTTGTGGGGAAAGCTTTACTCACCTCATCTCTCTCTTTTTGTATTTTAACTGGATCTCTCACACAAGGGCCTGTGGCTTCCAGCATGCTGCTCAGTGAGCAGGAATGGTATTCTGATTCCAAACATGTTTCAGCAAAGTAAAAGGCACTTAAATTAATGAGATCTCCTCAGCTGCTGCAGTAGGACAGCTGAGTATCAAGCTTTCCTCCTTCAGGGGGAGAAAAGGAATCCAGGATGGAGATTTTTAGAAGGCACAGAAGAAAGTACCTCACTCCCACAAAATTCCTCTCAATCCCCTTTTGCCAGGGTTCTGGCCAAGTTCTCTGAGGGACTGGCTTTTATGAGGGTGGTGTTAAAACATTCTTAGTACCTTCTCCTCAGCTGGGTACAAAGCCTCAGCCTCCCTGCCCCCAGTGCCAAGGCTGAGGCATCATAAGATGCTTTGTTTACTTTTGTATACCTTTATTGCTAAGAGATCTTCCACCTACCTCTGGAAGAGGACTTCTGACAACTCAGTTCAGCTTCCACTTCTGCCACTAACTCATCTTTGGCAAACTCCTTTTGACTTAGGTGCCCTGGTCTCCCCTCCCACAGAGCCACCCACCCCACCATGCCTCCTAACCACACACAACTTAGCCCCTGCCAGGGAACAAACAAATTTGAGACCAAACAGCCTTTTGACAGACTAGCTCCTAGGGAGGCCATAAGCAGAGCAGGTTAAGTCTTTAACAGATATTTCTCAATTCTTTTTCTCCAGTGTTTCTAATTAGGATCAAAAAAGTTTTTCCTTTCTTTTTTTTCCCCTTTCTAGCTTATCTCAGTCACTGCTGCAGTTAACATGGATTCTGGACCAAGGCTCTGAATCAAAATCTTGACGGTTACCTTGAAGATAAGGGACAGCTGCTGAAGCCAGTGAGACAGATTCCTGAGCCAAATTCCGGCATCCAGGAAGGCATAATCCCTGGAGCAGAGCCCTAGGGGTTAGGGACATGGAGGCATAATTAGTTACTGGGGAGAAGATGTAAAGTCTAACTGCATCCAGATGGGGAAATAAAGGAATGAGAGATTTCAGGAATAAGCATTAAAATTTCTTCCAAAAAACATCTTCCATCTGAAAGAATAGGGGAAAAGCATCCCAAATCAAGAATGCAATTAAAACAGTTTCCTCAAAGGGCTTCCTTCACCTCCCTACCTGAACAAACCAAGGATTATACCTCAGTCTTAGCCAGACAGTTGGACAACTAAGCTATCCAAAACTACCTTTGTTAAGAACAGCAGAAGAAACCCTCTGCCTGAAACCACATCCAGACATCCAAACTTCAGTACCCCAGCCAAGGTGTCCTGAACAGAGGAAAGCCAAACACTCATCTGGGACACCCCACAATACCAGACACCCTCTGTGGAGACAGAGTCACTTCAAAGCAATGCCATTTGAAATTAGGATCTCTTGATAAGTGGTGGGAGGTTACCTCACCTTTTTTCAACCTTTGTCTTGCCTTTTCATCCACACACTACCAAGTAAATCCAACAGTCCAGGCAGCATCTGTTCCTTATCCCTCTCACACTAGCTTGGGAATGGGAACCTCCCTTTTTCCTAAATACAGCTCTTTATCTATTATCCTAAAATTATCATCACACACATCACTTGTTGACTTGATATTGCCACCCTACCTCAATTTTAGCTGAGGACACAAGAATAAGTCAAAAGGCTACTAATGGAGTCCTAGGCTTCCAAAGACACCAAGACCCACAAAAACCCATCCCACTATTTCTCTCCTTATCCTCACAGTCTAAGAAAATATACAAGAAACTGGATTTTGCTGTACAGCTGCAATTGGTGCCCACATGCTTCTCTTGAGGACTTTCTGGATGCTGTTTTGTGGAATGCACAGCCCAAATTCATTACGTTCTGAAGGAGTTGCTGAGTTGTCTGAAAACAAACAAATGAAAACACAGAGTCATCCAAAAATAATAGCTTTTGCAAAGAGGGATTTTTGAAATTCAGGAAATTCACATCCAAAGCCAGAGAATCTCAAGCTCTCCTTTGGCATGACACCAAAACAACGTGGATGGTCTTCCTAGGTGAAAAATAAAACTAAAAAGCTCATGTCCTGCAAGTGACTTTGAAATTTTCATTACAGAAACAGAGGTGCCCCCTTGGGCTGGGACAACATTGTTTCCATTAATACTGTAATATGCAGCCTAATTGTAAGGGATGGAAACAGCCCACATTCTTGAAAGACCCATGAGCTCTTTCCCCTATTGCTTTAGGCTCAACATCCAGAGAGCAAGAGAAGAAGTAACAGTGACGAGGGAAGCAGCTGCATTCACTTTCCCTATGGCTATTTCTGCCAAGTCCTAAAATAATACTAAGATACCTCACCCTCTACAATTTGTATCACAAGTTTCTCTCAAGTTGTCTATGATCTGGCACTGTGTCTCCTAAATGGGACATTTCCCATTAAGGGAAAAGTCTAGTATAGGCAGGTGAAAGAAAAAAGTCTCATAGCTCCTGCTGTGGAAAGGCTGCCTGTGGGTGGATGCAGGGGAGAGTTTGCTCTCTGAAAACAAGGACTGGAAACACTTGGTTGCAGCCTGAGTATGCACAGAGGGGAGCCAGTCCTTCAGGATCCTCCTCTCTGTCCTTTATTTTGAAACTTGCCCCTGAGCAGGCTCCAGCTCAGCATGTATTCTCATTTCCCTCAAGAAATGCACTAGCATTGGTTTTCTGCCCACTCTCTTCAAAATCAAGAGAGAGAAGAGGAGAGAAAAAGTACAGCAAAAAAATGATGCCACTCTCAAGAAATGGCACTTTAGCCAGCCTCCACTACATCAGTAATGACACTCAATAGTGCCTCCAAGGACTTGCTTTCTTCAAGTCAATACTATGTTCTGACAGCCAGTTTATTCTTGGGATCCATGAGCCTCTCTCTCACATTCGATCGTGCTCAGACAATCATTCCTCTGAGGCTTTTATTCAGCTTACACATAGCACAGCAATACAAGAGCCAAACAGTGAAGGAAGTGCTGCTCTGCAGAAATGCACTTCATCACTAAGTGGCTTTTCTTCAGGGTCACACACAGCACTAAGGAAGTCAGAGGTCATCAGGAATAAAGCAGAGATGCCTAAACAAATACCTCATCCTGGATTCCACATGGCTTAGTATTCAGGTGATCCTCTCCTACAGCTTTCCCTCTTAAGAGATTTACCACTATTCTGGCTGACATACAAGAGGAAAGCAAGGCAGAGCACATGACCTTCTAAGAAGCCACAGTTTAAGTCTGCAAAGCTCATTTCACCAACCTGGCAGCCTGAGTCAGAGCTGAAATGGTACCCGCTGACACCAGTCACTAGTTTCAGTATCTTGGGAAGGAATCCAATTACTTCGTTAAAAAACTGCCTACCTGCATCGCTAAAATGTCAGCAGAAAGCCCTCTTCCTTAGGCATCAAGGCATAAAAACAAAGATATCTTCAAAGCAGGCACAGAAAGCCTGTACTAAAATAATTAAGGTCACAGCAGCAAGTCCCTGGCCTTCACCTGCAGAGACATGAGCATAATTGCAATATTAAACAGACCCATGAAAGGCCTCCAGGAAATAAATGAGTTTTGCAGAGATCAGCAACAAGGTCCGTGCCTTGGCAAGGGAAGCCTTAGCAGGCTCTACACCAAAAAGAAGGTGCTTTATGTTCATCTCCCTTGCTGTCCCAGTTTTACTCACATCCTTGTATTTCAGGAAAGCCCATCTCTGCTCTAAAGCCCAGACAGAGCCTTGTTTATAAGGCACATTCTAAAAAGACTGGTTCACACTAGTACAGCAGTCTGGTTTTAATGTGCCTGCCTGTTGTGGGAGGGGATTCCTGGCCAGCTGGTGAGCAGCACAGGCAGAGACAGTCACAGGAAATTAACCTACTGCTCCCAGTCTTGGAAGACCACAGTGTGACTGCTGTGCCACAGATATGCAGTAGTGTTCTTGGAGTGCTGTTCCTTCTTTGTCTTATATGCCAAAAGCCTTGGATGAAATGAAAAGTTTTCTATCAAAGAGTATCTCTCCCATCAGCTAAACTCAGCTTTGCTTTACATGTCACCATGGCCTCTGTCCTCCCCCCTGCACAGCCCGTGTCTGGAGCAGAAGTGCTAACACGCTACAGCAAAGCCACACAGTTGGAGGTGTTTGGTGAGGGTAAGCCTGGGACAAGTTTTTTTACAGTACCCTACACCTTACACTTACTTCAGCAGCACAAGCAACAGACCATTGCACTCCTGAAGGCAAAACTCTGCAGTGTCACAGAAAGTTCACCAAGTTCAACCTAAGAATTCTAGGCATGGTTGGTGACTAACTAGGTCCAGGGAGGTATAGATTAGTGTCATTTGTACAGCTGTAAGAGTGCTCTGTAATTAAATAAGTACATATTTGTACATTAATGTAATTTAACCTCAATTCATACTATCTTTTAAACCTCTAGAGTGGCAGGGAAGACCCATAAGCAAACAGGCAACAGACATCTTTACTACAGAGAGGCTAAGGTGACAGTCTGTAACACGTCAGACAAGTAAGGCTAGCAGGAGGCCATCACTCTCAGTAAGACTTCAGCAAAGAAATACTGCAAAAGTGTTCTCCAACACACATACAGAAAAGGACTTTGTATGGCATACACAGTTGAACCACTCCTCCCATTCTCATTAGGACTGCTGTTTCCCAGACTTTTGACCAGAGCTATCCAAGTCAGAGGAACCAAAAACCATCCAGCCCTTGGGTACAGACTGCCTGGACCTCACCAGGCACTCAGGATCCGGCGCTGCTCCCCTTGTCTCAGCCATGAAGTATAGACAAAGAGCAGCTGAGCCACCAAAGCAAGGGAACCATACCCCTTCCTCCCAGGATGAAAACAGTAAAACTACCCAGGGAAGTTTAATGAACATAAGCAGCCTCTAGTAAACACTGCACAGGCTTCTTCAGCCTGTGGCTTTTTACATGCACCCACCAGACTCTATGTCCCAATGTTGCATTTCTTATGGAAACTTAACAAACACCTGCAAAAACCCCCAAAAAACCTCTAGATGTGTTTATTCGTTGGCTCAACCCTCATCCCCCATGTTGGGTACCAAAAGACCGTTGTGGTTTGACTTCAGATAGAAGAAAGATCTCTCTCACTGTCTCTCTCACTGTGGCTGCCCCTCTTTGCTGGGGCAGACTCGTGAGGGGAAAAGAAAGCAAAACAACACTCGCGGGTGCTGACAAAAGCAAGAAGCAAAGTTTAACTCAAGAACCTCGGCAACAAGAATAAAAAGGAACAACAGTAAGAGGAGTGAGGGAATGCACAGACGTGACTGAACCCCAGGGGCAGCTGCAGCCCGTTGCGGACTCAAGGCCACCCCCCACGGCTCCCGCATTCCGCTCCTCCACCCACTTCCTCCCCACTTCCTGGCTATAGCCCCGGCTACTGCTTTACGTGTATCTGCAACACTTAACCCTATCCTTGCCAGAACAAGGACAGCCCAGCGCCTTGGCAGTGGTCCAGCGGGATGGCCTTCACTTACACCAGTTGTATTTCATCTTGTCAGTAGTTTAGGGGGATGGTCTTCAGGCGACCTGCATCTTTCCTTGGTGAGATGTATAAGTAATACTCATAGAATCATAGAATAGTTCAATTGGAAGAAGGACCTTAAAGATCATCGAGTTCCAACCCCTCTACACCTCCCACTACATCAGACCATGTCCAGCCTGGTCTTGAACACCTCCAGAGAGGGGGCATCCACAACCTCTCTGGGCAACCGTTTCAGTGCTTCACCACCCTCACTGTAAAGAATTTCTTTCTTATGTCAAGTCTAAATCTACCCCCTTCCAATTTACATCCATTGTTTCTAGTCCTCCCATCAGATATCTTCCCCTGTCTTTCTGTAGGACTCCCTCAGGTACTGATAAGTTACTCTGAGGCTTCTCTTCACCAAGCTGAATAACCCCAAATTCCTTCAGCCTGTCTTCATAGGGCAGTTGCTCCAGCCCTTTGACCATCTTGGTGGCCTCCTCTGGACCCGCTCCAATAGCTCAATGTCCTTCTTGTGTGGAAGGCTCCAGAACTGGATGCAATACTCCATTAAGCCTGAGTTTTTTGTCCTTCTGCCTGAACATTGGCATGATGAATGCTTCACTAACAAAGATATGACTTTAGTCCAATAGTCCAATATAGTCCAACTGGGCTAATAAAGGTTCTATTGAGTTAAAAAAAAAAAAGCTTAGCTAACAAAGATGTACTCTCTGTCAAAGTTTTCATTAAGCTAATAAGAATCCTACTTGATTGAAACAGACTGAAAGGTATCAGGATCACGACAAGAACAAGTCCCACTGTTTTGATTGGTTCAGCATAAAAACCCATGTCTTCTCTATAATCATCAGATGCTCCTACGTTGCAATTATGAGCAGAAGAGAAACAACTAGTAAAACAGACAAGCAACAATCACTTTAAAGAGATGATAGTACTGCCAAAAATCTCTGCAAACTGATTTTATGACTGCTTCTTTACCTTCCCTGACCTGCCACTGGACTGCAGTGTGATCCACCTAACTGGTTTTCAGGCTGTAGTACACAGATTAATTTTGGAGTGGACCAAGAAAAGCAAACTGGTTGGCAAGGTGTAATTCAATACAGATCTACATACCTGGCCTACACCAACCCAGTAGCTCATTTATGAAGGACTTTCACTTTGTTACAGGTCACTGAAAAAATTTAGAATCATAGAATAGTTTGGGTTGGAAGGGACCTTAAAGATCATCGAGTTCCAACCCCCCTGCCATAGGCAGGGACACCTCCCACTACATCAGGCTGCTCAGTGCCTTGTCCAGCCTGGCCTTAAACACCTCCAGAGAGGGGGCATCCACATCCTCTCTGGGCAACCTCTTCCAGTGTTTCACCACCCTCACCGTAAAGAATTTCTTTCTTATGTCTAACCTGAATCTTCCCTCTTGCAATTTGCATCCATTGTTTCTAGTCCTGCAATCACATATCCTATTAAGAAGTCCTACCTCCGCCTTTCAGGTATTGAGAAGCTACTATGAGGTCCCCCCTGAGTCCTCTCTTCTCCAAGGTGAACATCCGCAACTCCTTCAGCCTGTCTTCATAAGGCAGTTGCTCCAGCTCTTTGATCATCTTCATGGCCCTCCTCTGGACCTGCTCCAACAGCTCATTGTCCTTCTTATGTTGAGGATACCAGAACTGGACATAATACACAATTTAGCCTAAGATGTGTGATGTATTTGTTTTAGGAAACAAATCCTTATGATTTAAACATGAGTCCTCCACTATCTGCAATGCCAAAGACATACCTGATCCTGAAATAAACTTATAATCACTTCTTTGATGCAAAGAGACTAAACAATGTACTGCTAGTGCAGTCCCTCCTGGGCAAGAAAAAAAAAATTAATTTTTATTTCTTATTTGCTGTCTGCCACAGGAGAGATAAGTGGTGGGAGCACATTGTGGTCTGCTCAGTGCAGGAGAGAAAGAACTGCAGCCGCTTGTCAGCTCCTCCCCTGCTAACTGTGATGCCATAGTGACACATGCAGCAAATTTTTCTGAGGTTGGTAATATAACACAGCAAATAAAGTGAGAAGCAATCAGACGAGGCAAAGGGTTTGAACACATACCTTGCTGTGTAACAGAAACCTTAGGATATCAACTTGGGGGACTAGCATAATTGATAGCACATAAGGCTGACCCAGCCAATGTAATAGGTGTCACACTACTAACACTTGTGAACACCCATCCAGGAACTCACCTTCTGTCTGCACATCCACAATCCTTCACCACCACCAGCTTCACCAGGTTTAAAGTTGCTCAGCTATAAGTGATAAAAGTTTCCAGGGACATTTCTGCTACTCTTGCTGAAATTACTCTGGTTCTGCAGCTGAATAAATCTACCCCCACCCTTTAGGGCTCCAGACTGCTGCTCTTGGCAAGCTGTATCAAATCAATCATCTCCTTGGAATTTTCATTGGGCTGACTTAACTCTCTTTCACAAATTGCCAATTGAAAAAGAAAGGAAAAAAAAAAACAACACTGCACCCAGAGGCAGCCCCAGCCTAAGCAAGAGTGGTTAACAATAAATGACCATACAGCAGGTTGACTCCTGCTCTGGCACCACCGAACACAGGTACAATCTGGCTGTGGAGGGAGGTCGACAAGGCAGCCCCTGCCCAGTTAGTTCCTATTGGAGCTGCATCCAGCTGCAGCCACTGCACACTATGTACCTCCACCCAGATCCCTAGGAGCATGCAGCACAGGGAAGCTTGTGAGTCAGTGGGGAAGAAAAGTAGGAAGGAGAGAGCAAAGGGCTAATTGACACCTTTCTGTTGGAAAATAATCACTGGCTCTAACAGTTTCCTGCAGACTATGGAGAGGAAAAGGGAAACAAACCTACCATGGCCCATAGCATTCCTAACAACTCCTACACCTCAAAGGCTCTTCCTACTATCATTCCAAACCCATCCACATCCATGCACTGACAAATACAGCAGCGACAGACAATTTAAATAAAATTAGAGGAGACTGCTCTCTCCCTGAGCACAATTCAGGAGTCAGGCTGGGTGGTGGTGTGCAGCTGTGCATGAGGAATCCCCAGCACACAGAGTGAAGCTGGAATTTGATTCCAGTAAATCCTGGCAATAAATTCCTCTCCTCTTACCTCAGAAGGAGGTCAAGCCAGCTGGGAAGGAATGCAAGGAGATATATGCATTGCTCCAGGCTGTGAGGGATTAATTAATGAGGCAGCACTTATTACAGTCAAGAAAAACTTAACTTCACTTGGCCTGGTTAAGGCATAAAGGAACAAGAAGTCACATCCTTTTGAGCAGATTGCCATGACCACACAAAACAGCCAGTTTCAGAAGAACTCTGCACAAAGCCAGCTATGCAGGCACCAAAAGACTAACGCAACAGCAAAGTCCCAGTTGAGATCTGCTGAGAAGTTGAGGGATGCTAGGTCCAGAGGGATAAATGGGTGTGGAGTTACCATTAACTGCCCCCTCTGTTCTTCCAACAGGTAACGAAGTTGGGATTTCTGCTCCTTTCCCAGCACAAAAATTGAAGACAAGTTCAAAGCAAATTTGTTCAGTTCCTTTAGCTCTCCTTCATGGGGCTGAAGCAAATGTTTCCCTGGGCCTGAATTGAAACTGCTCTGGAATTTAGTCATTTCCTCTATGCATGTGGCAGGGAACATCTTGTTCCAGATGAGGCAAATCAAAATTAAAAGATTCCTTTTTGCTTTTTAAAGTTAAATTGGAAGGAAAAAACTAAGAACTACCATGATGTACTCAGTTTTGGTCTTATCGAATTACTACATTCAGTTTCAGAAAGGGCAAACTCTGAAAAGAAGAGACATAAAATTATAGTCTGTGATGTGTGGCCCAGCCCCCAGTAGAATATGGGACATCTCTTTCATTCCTATGGACCATTGGATACTTTTGTTCCTTCTCTCTTCAGAAACGAGCAATCATTCCACCCCCTGAGCACACAAACCTTACAGTTAAGAGTAGACAGAAAATGGTATAATCTTGACAGAGATGCAAGGGAATTGCCTCTTCAAAGAGGTGCAGCTACCATGGGAGGAACATCAGAGAACTCCCACAAGAGCTGAGCACTCAAAAGAGTAGAGGGCTGGATATCCTGCATTACCCACATTAGAGAAAAATCCCAGCCTTCAAACCTCCTAGAGCCATGAGACTAAGCACAAGCCTGTGAGCAGGTCCCTTCCAATTCTATGATACTATCTTTGAGCTCTCAACAAAACCTCACCATTTCTTTATGTTTCTTTTCCTTTACTTTCCTCAGTAGCCTCTCAAGATGGACATTCATGGCTGAGTGCACCCAAATACATCCAAAAACAGGATGTTTCCTCCACACAGACAAGTCAGAGAGACAAAATCAAAACTTGCCTAGTTAGATTTCCACTTGACATCCAACAAAGCTACTGGATCTGTTCCATGCTGCTTTCATCTTTATTTCTGCTCACCACCACTTTGTCCAACAAGTTAAAAGCCAAAGTATTAGTTGTCAAATAGTCAGACAACATCATCATCCCTTAGATTTGTATCTGTATTTGTATCCTCTATTGGATATTGGTGGGGTGGTTTTTTGTGGGTTTTTTTTGTTTTTTTTTTAAAATAAAAATCAGTTTGCAAGGAAGCAAGAAACCACCACAACACCCAATGGCTTTGTTAAAGTATAAGAAGAGAATAAACAAACTACATTATGAACTCATATGGTAACACAATTACAAACCAGCAGTTACAGTACTTCACATTGAAATTGCTGTTTCTCAAAGAGATATTCCCTTAGTCATTGTAGGTCATCAAGCTGAGCAGGCACAGAATGTCCCAGAAAAATTAGTTGCTTGTCCTTCCCAGAAGCTTAGAAAGAAACATCACCACACAATAAAGCAGACATTCAAAAATCTATTATATATCATTACAAGTGTCCCTGATGCTGAAAGCACAGGGAAGGCAGGACAGAGACAGTCCCTGAACTTGTCACTGGGATGCACTACACTCTGGAGAGCCAGGAAATTGTTTTGGAGTTAAGAAGCATCCAGCTTGCTAATGGAAAGTCTCTATCTTCAGGTTTTGGGGGAACATTTCACCTGAAGGTCTGTATTCACTGAAGACTAGAATGAGAAAGGGTGCTGAGTGAGAGATGCCCCAGAGAAATACAAAGGACAGGTTTAACTTCTGTTCTTTGGTCTGCACCACCAGGCAGCATAATTAATAAAAGGAGAGAATGCTTTCTATAGCTTTTTCATCTAGTAAGACTCAGAGAAATTTAGGGTTTACTCTAGCCTGAAGAATGAAAATCTGGTTTACTGAAGGCACCGCGATCTCTGTGGCAGCACTGCCACCCCTGCACGGGGTCCTTTTGCTCAGTCAGGACATTCTCTCAGTAAAACAGCTGCAGCAAGTGACTCTGTGCCTTCAGAGGGATCATATTTCTGGCAATGAAGAGCTATTCATGCTCATTTACAAACAAGACACTGCATTGACTTATGCTCATTTTCACATGAAAATTACTTAAGCATTTACTGTACATTGGGGTGATCAGAACAGCTTTGGAGTTGCTGTTCTGTGACCATCATATCCTATAATTAAACACCTTTCATTACTCACTTGAGGAACAACAACCCCAGTTGCAAGGGAAAGGCTGAAGCAGATGACAGGAGTGTTACATAAATGTTATTGATTTTGTATCTCCAAATGCTCATGAAATAAAGCAGATAAACACACCAAGTGGTTTTGCTCAATAATGTAAAGCATCACTCAGCTTTTCAGCAGAAGATATCAACCATCAGCTGTGCATGGAGCATACATGCAAATATTTTAATGTTTTTGTGTTAGAGGCAGAAAAAAACAATGCTGGGGAGGAAATATCACCAAAAAGCACAACAAATAATTATGGGAAGATCATCTACAAGGCAGAGCATTCCAAAAAACAAACCAACCCATGTGGCTAAGAACAGGAACTACATTGTCCTCATTTCACCCACACCATCTTTCCCAGTATGTCTCTCTCTTCATCTGTTCTCTAGGTAACAAAAATTTTACATTAAAAAAAAAAAATTACATAACTCCCAGTTCTCCCATCTGCTCAGTGCCTGTTAAGTTACAAATCATGGGAGTAGAAAGGGGTAGAAAGACATGCAATACAGCAACTACAAAACCTGGGTTTGGTATGTGGACCTCCTTTAATTAAGGAGTCTGCTATTACAGGAAATTAGCTTTTAAAGCCTAATNCAAGTCTAAATCTACCCCCTTCCAATTTACATCCATTGTTTCTAGTCCTCCCATCCGATATCATATTAAAAAGTCCTTCCCCTGCCTTTCTGTAGGACCCCCTCAGGTACTGATAAGTTACTCTGAGGTCCCCCCTGAGGCTTCTCTTCTCCAGGCTGAACAACCCCAACTCCTTCAGTCTGTCTTCATAGGGCAGTTGCTCCAGCCCTTTGACTATCAAAGAGCATAAGAGTATCTCTAACGGGACACCAGCTTCTTCTTCATCTACTCACTGGCCATCCAAAATATGCCTTCAGATTTTCTAGGATGCGTTTTGATCAACACTCTCCAGAAAAATCCTGTTTTTTGACATTTCAAGTGCAGATAGAGATCAGTACAAAAATCAGTATAGGCTAGACATAAGAAAGAAATTCTTTACAGTGAAGGTGGTGAAACACTGGAACAGGTTGCCCAGAGAGGTTATGGATGCCCCCTCTCTGGAGGTGTTCAAGACCAGGCTGGACAAGGCACTGAGCAGCCTGATGTAGTGGGAGGTGTCCCTGCCTATGGCAGGGGGGTTGGAACTCGATGATCTTTAAGGTCCCTTCCAACCCAAACTATTCTATGAGACTCTGATTCTATGATTCTATAAACACATGCAAGTAGAAGTCATAGGAGCTATGGCTGCTCCTGCCAATTCCAGGTCACTCTGCATGGTGACAGGGTTCCAGCTCTTGAAATTCTTTGCACATTCAGTGTGACTTCAGAGGAGAAGAAGGAGTTGCATGGTAGAGAGTTAACAAAAAACCAGCAGCAACAGTAGGAAATTCACATGAAAGGCCAAAGAAATTCAAGAATAGGCAAAAAAAAAGACAAAATGGACAGTTAGAAATGCTTGATTGATCCTAAGAAAATGCTGTTTTGTAATGTGATCCAAAGCCCTCTGCCCTGGGTGCCATATAAATAATTATTAATTATGTTGTTGATTATCTGTGTGAGCAACAGAGCTAATGAGCTGGTTCAGGAGATAAATACAGCTTCAAAAGAGCAGAACAGCCATTATGCCAAAGGGAAGTAATTAGAAGCATTTCTTCTCTGCTGAAAGGTTGTTTTTTTCCTTTAACCTAAGGACAACCAGTACACAGTGTAGATATTTGCTATTAAAAAACACACTGCTTTCACAGTCCCAGTAGACATCAACTGAATTTCTCTTAATGACTGGGCCTAATTAACTGGAACCTGGAGCTTCACTTTGTAAGCAGCAGGGTTCCTCTTTGGAGGCTTGGCCCCAATGGGTAGGAGACATCTGTAGGCTGAAGATTGAAGCTGCATTGTTTCACTGAGCATGTACACCATATTGGAGGATAGTTTGCTTGGGAACACAGCAACAGAGGAGTCAGGAGTGCACAATAAACAGTCTCCATAACATACCAGAGCAAATAACTGGGGAGATGAAGGGTAAACCTTTCATTTACCATCTGGGAGGGCTCATCAGATGGAAGAAGGAGCAGCCCTTCCAATTCACATTTCCTCATCCATGCCTGAGAAATGCCCACTTCTAGGATTTTTGTTTCAACATTACTGCTTTAAGCCTTCAGCTCATAACTATGATGGACATATTTCACTGCCCAGTGTCCAAACCATAGGGATCCAAAAGGAAAAAAGTTCCTCTTTAGTTACTGTCATCATTTGCAGCCTTGAATTATAATGTCTCAAGGTGCTGCTTGATCGCTCTGTGTTCCTACCTCTTGAGCAAATTCCCAGGGCTTCAGCTGGGAACAGGACATTTCTACAGACTGATCGAAGATTGGCATGGTGAAACAGCAGTCCTGGATGGGATCAGAAAAGAAGGAACTTTCAGAAGATGCTGTGGTGTTTCACCTCCAAATCATGTTGCAGCAAAAGAATAGTCAAAGCAAATGTGAGGAGAAAAGTTGTAGGTTTCCAAAGCTGCTTTGCTGCGATTGAGAGACGGGACACTTTATTGTACCTAGACTATGGTGTTTGTTGCTACTGCTCTCCATAAAGAGGGAATCAAGCAGGTAAAGCTGGAACTTGTGGGCTTGCTGGCAGTCTGGCTGCAGGACAAACACTGGTCTTCTGCAAGGGTTGTAAAAAATCATTCTGTGTTACACACAAGACAGACCTCAACAGACAGACTCTCCTACAGGGACAAAATGATGAACTCTAAATACCTTCTGTTTCCTTCCCACTCCAGCAAAAGCAGAGTCATCCTATGCCAACCTAGCCTGAAGGCCTTCTGATGCAGCTTTTTTTGTGGATTTAAAACGTGCAGGAAAGGATTAGTACATTCTCAGGCCTTTAGGAAACTTTCTTTTTTTTTTTAGTTTAAAGAAGAAAAGGTCATGGTGCACTAAAATATGAACTATTAAAATATTTCTTTAAAAATTAGCAGCAGCCTACACTGGCTACTTCTCTCACTCAGGCCATCTACTGCTTTATCAGATATGACCCAGAGGCCATACCTATTCTCCTGCACTTTAATGAGGTCAGACAAGCTTCCAAACCAGCTCAGAGATGCCAGGGAGAACTTGTTTTTTCCTCATAGAATCATAGA
>VZTY01008560.1:17913-30183 GCA_013400935.1 Turnix velox | reverse complement strand
AAGAAAACCGAGAGCCACAAGGCCAAAGCAAAGTAAACTAAGCAGCGAAAGGGACCCGTTGTTGTCTCTTCCCGAGAAAAGAAATTTAAGGCTCTTTTCAGAGCCACCCACAAAATTATAAGAGAGCTCAGTTATCTCTCTCGTAGTGCCGTTTTATATGAATTAATCAACCCGTTGTTTGTCCTGGGATTTTTTCTCCGTATTTATTAACTGTATTTTTGTCTGAGTGGTAACTAGCAACGTTTTCCGTGTTTCTCTTGAAACAAAATAGCTTTGCGAAAATGTCTTTCCAGAGCAAGTTCTTAAAGGGTGGGGTGTCTTCTGTTGAGCTCTCGAGCCATAGATGTCGGGAACGGCGCGTTTCGGTGAGAGCTCCCGTCTCTCCGACTCTCCCCACCCCACCGCCTTCTTGCGCGTTTGTCATCTCCGAGTGGCTGAAACAGCATTACAGATACGAACCGGAGCGGAAGGGAGGGGTGGGGCAGGGCCAGCGGCCCTAGATCTCCGCTGGCCAATCCTTGCACAGGGCGGGCTTTTACAATCCTTAACGCGCTTTTCTCCTCGGGACCAGAAGGAAGAGCTATGCCGAGTTAGTGAGCAAACCCTCCCTTCCTCCCCCAGTACATACAAAACCATTTCAGGAGACACCTTAAGAGAAATAATACAATAGATTAGACATGGCTCAGTAGTAGCGTGACTGACAGTTGCATTGCTTTTGTTACAAAAAAAGATTCTTAAAAAAAGTACGTGCTATAAAACATTGTTTACATTGTTTCCTGGCAGTCAAACCAATTAATCGGCAGAGTTGTAAATGTCCACATTTCCCTAAATCCGCCGCGTTATTTCGCGCTCGTTCACGTTCTCTCGGTAATCATAGGGAGAGGGAAAGACACAATTGACCTCTGACGACTTACGAATTACTGGATCCTCGCTGCAGATTACTGGCAACCTCGGTGTCTCAGCTCCTTTAGGGTAAGTGTGGGTGGCTCTTAAAAGAGCCGTTGGATAACAAAATATGTAGAATGAGACTCTTCCGATACAATTTACTTCTTCTTGGGTGCTGCCTTCTTTGCCTTGGCTGCTTTGGGCTTCGCTGCCTTCGGCTTGGCTGCTTTGGCCTTCACCGCCTTTGCCTTGGCCGGACTCTTCGTTGCTTTTTTGGGGCGACCTGCCTTGGCTGCTTTCTTGGGGCTCTTCGCTGCTTTCTTCGCCGCGGTGGCCGCCGGCTTCTTAGCTTTCTTGGGGCTTTTCTTCACGGCCGCCGCCTTCTTGGGCTTCTTGGCGGCGCTGGCGGGCTTCTTAGCCGCCGGCTTCTTAGGCTTGGCAGCAGTTGTCCGCTTCTTGGGAGCTTTTTCCTTTACTTCCCCGGGCTTCTTATTCAGACGAAAGGAACCAGAAGCGCCAGTGCCCTTGGTCTGCACCAGAGTGCCTTTGGTGACCAGGCTTTTGAGCCCTAGCTTGATACGGCTATTACTTTTTTCAACATCGTAGCCACCGGCGGCCAGCGCCTTCTTAAGGGCAGCAAGGGACAGTCCCTTGCGCTCCTTGGAAGCGGAAACGGCCTTGGTGATCAGCTCGGTGACGCTGGGGCCGGCAGGCTTGCGTGCTTTGGAGCCGCCCGCCGCTTTCTTCGGCTTCTTAGCGGCGGCCTTAGCGCCGGGCGCGGGCGCATCGGGGGCGGCGGCGGGAGCGGTCTCGGACATCGCGGCGGCGTCCTCTGCGGAGCGGGCGAAGACAATTGGGCTGGCGCGGGTCAGATGCTCGTATTTTTAGAGAGGAGCCGGGCGGTGATTGGTGCGTTGCTGAGCCCGCCCCGCCGCACGGCTGGGGAGCCCTTCGGTGTGCTCGATTTGTGTTTCTTTGGACTCACAAAAGTGTATTTTCCTCGGAATTCCTGTCACCAAATCACCCAGTTTCCCTAAGGAGGGGGGAGAAGAGCAGGTACTTGCGTTCGGGAGAGTTTCCTGCTGCAAACGCGCGAGTTGAGTTAAAGGAGAAGCGATAAAGCCCGTGTGCTGCTGCCGGAGAGACCTCTGAAGAGAGAAACTTTTGTTTTTCCTTGCAAATTAAAAAATTGTTTTTGACATAAATGTTATAGCAACCACCCAGTCTCATTCTTTAGAGGCTTTTCTTGGGGTTAAAGTTGAAACTTGATGATTTTAAGCTATTTGGGCGGTTTAAATTGATTTTGAAGAAGAGGAAGTAACACAAACTCCTCTTTCACTCTGAATATGGATTAAGAACCGGTTCCTTTGACCATGTGTTTTACCTCCTAAAACGCTAAAGTCCGGTCAAATTGTGTCTCATATAATCTCCTGTTGCACTTGGTAGAGATCCGTAAACAATTTGTTAATATTTGGATATTTATGAACACACAGTTGTTTTATTTTGTCTTCCTGGAATTCTGGTAGATGAAATGCAAACTTAGCCTGCTGCCTTGTGCTGGGTGTTTTCTTTCTTTTGTTTGTTTTCCGCATGAATTTCTGCACTGATTATTGAGTAAATCAAGCTATTTGCTTTTTGTGCTACTTATTACTTTTGAGGAAGCAATGACTTGATAGATGATGGTAGAAAAGTGCAGCTTTATGAAAGGAAACAAGATTCTAAACTTCTGTAATATTAGCTGGAATTATCTTTGTCTCCCTGATAATTTAAGATGTGCAAGGGCCAGCATATGAATTTAGTAATTGTGCTTTTTCTTCCGAGGGAGTATTATCACATTATGTATTTTCTTTCAGTAGCAGTAAAATTTAAAACTATGTTGCTGTTTGTGATTTTTTTTTTAACACACCTCACACAGCATGCCTAAACAAAGGCTTACTGAAAGACAATTCTTAATCTTCCCACTTCAAATAAAATCCTAATTCTTCCTTATGCATTTTACAGCTGGTACTGAAATAAGAAAATGCTGTCAGGACAAAAATCAGAGCACTTTGTGGTAACTGGACTTTTGACAAGTGGAGAAGTAGGCCATAGGAAGGAGAGCTAGGCCATAGGTAAATCCTAAAGAACCAGGAAGAATTCAAGCAATATTGATAGCTCATTAAAGATGATGTAATGTGTAATTCCAGAACATAGCTTTCAGGTATAATAATATTTTGTTCATCTCTAGCTGGTTTTAAAAAACTGTGTTATCCATCACCTTTTGTAGTTATTTAAGAATCACAAAGCCTGGCCCTCTCATTTCCTTTCATATAAATAGGTACAACTTAAAAATTAAACAGTATTTAAGTGGATTAGAAACTAAAATTTCAGATTATACAAGTAGGTAGTTTTAGGTAAGTGCAATCACAATTCTACCTCATTGTTTTGTTTACAACAGCCATTTTGTAAACATGAAACATGTATCTAATATAAAAACATTTTACTTTGCTGTAAACTTGTGTTTCAGTGAACATGAAACTATGAATCAATGCACTGAAGGGGCAAATTTCAGCCCACGCCCTTGATGAAAAAAAAAGTTGCAGGAAAAGTACCTGTGAGTTCTATAAAGCTTCAACAAGGAAGAGAGATTAAATAGTCAAACTGTTTTTTAGAACCTATATAGCATAAAATAAGGATATAGAAATGAAGTAAATCAGAGTAAATGTAGGTATTATTGAAGATAAACCTTCAAAAATTATCAATTAAACTATAAATTCAGTATAATAAATATAAATAGATATATATTTTAAACCTATATTTTATATGTTTTTGTAAGTCATTGAATGATACTTGTTTACGTAGTGAAATAAAATGAGGAGATGTCATTTAGTAGCTATGCAGATATTTCATAGTACATAGATAGAGGAAAAGTGTAGGCTATGAGTGTCAACAAAATGAAAACTCACATTGTCTTCTCTTGTTATTTTGAACTCATACACATTCGTTTTGTTAACCTTCACTGGAGGAGATTTAAACACTCCTGCCCTCAGTTGGCCTTTACAGAGTGTTGATTCATATTTATTGTTGGCTGAAATGGAGGTGGCTAAAATGGTTGCTATCCCAGTTGTCTGCCTGGCTTTCCTCCCAGGAGTTGCTACCCTTTCCCATTTCAAACATGGGCAGCTGATGCTACGTGTAGAAGCTTCTGATCTTCAACAATTATGGCCTACTGTCTTAAAATAAATTGAAGTAACATCAGAAATTTCATGACACAGATTGAAGCTCTGATATTTCTTTTTTAAAGGATTTACAGCAAAGACATAAAATAACTTTAGAGATGTACAATTGCTCCTTGAGACTTCTCTACATGAAAGAAATACATGCAGGAACCAAATTTTGTAAAATTAATGAGCATTTTTCAATTTTAAAAAGAGTTTGCTTTGCCATCAAAGGAAATAGAAAAAATGGACAGATGTTGTCAGGAAAAGCAAAAATGTGGTGAAGGTTTAGATAAAAGGCCATAATGGCATTTTCAGCTACAGTTGAGCAAATGAGAAAGGAAATAATCCTGGTTTCAGCACAAGATATTGCAGAAAGACTTAATGAGGAAGGTGCCATATAGACTTGGATATGGAGTTTGGCTTTCCCAATGGGACTGGAGGGCAGTAGACCTTATAATTCATTAAAAGAAGAAGGGGGATATATCAGGATCTCCAGGGATACTTTTTGGGAAAACATTGAGGTAATGTCTGCGGCAATCAAATAACTTCAGTTGTTCAGTCCTCATGGGCACCTAAGCAGGCAACTACATCACAGACCTGCACCAGATTGTTATCTGAATGCTGCAATTCAATTTCCTTCCAGCATCCATATCTGTCCAACCTTTGGAGTTTTCTATTAAGACCTTTCAGCTTAAGCAAGGAGCCACATGAACCACAGCCAAGAGCTGACACTGTACCCGAGAGTTATCAGACATTCCCATCTCCAGCTTAGGACCTGCTAGTGCTTGTTCCTAAGAAAATGAGTTCTAGGTTATATTTGGTTATTTTTGCAATAATGAGAAAGAGCACAGTATCTGTTCTTCTCAAGCGATTTTGTTAGGAGGCATTAGCATGAAGGCCTGCCACAGTAATGTGGGCTAATGGGTGGCTCTGCCTGCTGAAGGGGAGTGCAGTGGTCACTCAGAGAGCCAGAGGAAGCGCAGCTGAGGTAACCAAGCACTACAGCCCCTCTCCTTACTTCCAGAGAGGTTTAGGTGATGGCCTTTATGGTATGTGCCAGCCTCCCACATACATGTTCCACAGGAAAGAGGTCTAAGTGCTCCCTGTAATTACACTCTTAATGCAGCATTGGATCCATGTCTGGCTGGCTCTCAGTGACTTCTTCCTTCATCTGAGTTACAAATGTAATAACTCATGTGATCAAACCAGCCAGCACAGTTCAACAGCTTTTCAACTTTAGTCAAGCAATTTTGAAGTGGTACCTAACCAAACTGCAAACTTGTTGCAGCTCATTAAGCAAGGCTCTGCCTACATAATACTAAAGTTGCTGCTGTTGTTAGGACTCCCCCATCTAAATTAGGCTAAATAAGGCTTTTGAAATACAACAAATGGCTGAGCATCTCTAGTGGCCAGGACAAATAGGGCAGGGATATGAATGACTGTCCCTGTAGACTCAGCTTCCTGGAATGTTGCACGCTCCTCCCTGTACTCTTGGTTAAGGGTTGGGACAGCTATTGTGGCCTCCCTTCATCATTTCTGTGGTGTGTCATTTAGCAATTGAATACCTGTAGTTGAAACCCTGGATGTGTCCATAGTTAGGAGGTGCTGAAAAGGATGCCCTTCCCGGGAAAGTGTATTTTAAAAATGAGTAAAAATGCTAAGGTCCAGACGCCTTCCCAGAACAGGGAAAAAAATGAAGGGAAAAAGATGAACTTTGTACTCTATTGGATATGAGTTTACCAGGCAGACTAACGCATTTTTACTTTTCTCATACACAGGCAGAAAAAAAGCTCCCCACTGTCAAGCAGATAACAAAAGCCATAGTTATTTACGTCTGAAAGTACTTTGGTTTTCTAAAAATAACCCATGGCAGTCAATAAACTGTCTTCTGGTCCACACTGGCATTTTTTGAATGTAGTCATCAACTTGTGACTAAGGACATGATGGAGATGAGCTCCTCATGAAATATAAGCAGTCTTGAAAGAAGATCCATCAGCCATGGCTCCTTAAAGAAATTATGTCCTGAATCAATACTGCCTGTCATGTCATTTCACCTGCATGGAATAGTGAATTCCACCAAGAATGTCACCATGCTGTCCTGCTGTCCTTGTAGAACAGCCTCTCTATCAGCATTGAAGCCTGTCTGCATAGAGAACTGAGCAGTCCACACAGAGCAATACTGAGCAACCCACTATTCCTCCTCCCTGTACTCTTCTATTTGTGTGTCAGTACTTCTTGCGAATGCTGTTAAGAGGGAGGGAGTAATATGACCAATCCACATGCTCTGTCCAGCCAGGCCATATGTGGCACATATGGAGGGACTAATTGTGGACACATGGGACATGCCCCACAGATCTGCAATCTACCATCTCCCTGACTGGTGACACCCTAGGCACTGAACTGACAGGCTTCCGGGTTTTAGGTTGGCAGGCAATATGTTCTTTTTGCCACAGTGGCAATGATGGTGGTGCCCAGAGACTGTGTAGGCAGGAATTCTACCATCAATGATGGCCAAAGCATTGTGTCACACCCATGTAAAGGTAGTCTCATTAAGTGATGCTGTCTTGGCAGTTTTCCTAAGAGGTTCAGGGTAAAAGCAGGTTCTGAATCCAGATAAGATGACACTCTTAGAGGACTCCTAGAGGAGGACTGTTGCAAACTTGGGAGCTAGTGATGTGGGCTGACTGGCTGATTGTAGCAGGGAGCAAAAAGTTAATGAAGAGTCATTAAGTGCATGGGGGTGCTGTACTTGTGCTTTTATGTGCATATGCTTTTAACAGTACATGCTTGGCTCAGTCAATGGGCTGGTGCCACATTGTCACTGTACCTAGTGAGGTTGTCATCCAGAATGGAGGAGGGGGCTCTTTGGTACCTGCTTTTCCCCACAATATACAAATGAGGCCAGACACTCAGCATTCCTGCTCTCAGATCCTTAGGAAGTCAAGAAACTGGCTTCTTGGGTTAATGAGAGTATGTGTATACAATCAAGAAGAAAATATTTCATTTCTTTTGTCTACAATCTGTGTTGTATCTCCTGATTCCAGAAAGAAAGATTGTATTTCATATTAAGGGTGTTTAGTCTAAATCATGGTCTTCCTGACATAGTTTCTCTCTGGTTTGGATACTGAAAATGCAATGAAGTTCTTTGGCTGTATTGTGCATCAGATTAGTAGAACAAGTTTAATTTTTGTGTGCTTTATGAGGTTAGTAGTTTGTAACATCATATATTTACTTACATGGTGAGGAAGACTAGCACACAAGCCAGCACTAAAGGCAGGGATCAGCCTGTATTTAGTTATTTAGAGATGGTAAGAAAACAGAAATTGGCTGGGATTTTAAATCAACCTGAACTGAAATAGGAGGCACCTACAAGAAATTACCCGTTTGTTGAGAAAAGAGCCTGTACAAGAATTACAAGAAATAATACTGTTAATTGTCCAGATCTAAGGTGTGTTCGTTTATATAAATATCTTCCCTTAGGAAAAGTTAGGAGGGGGCAAGAGAAAAGGCAAAAGAGGGGTTTAGGCTTATCAATTGAACCAAAATTAAGTGAAGGGTTTTTTACAAACTCTTTAGAATAAAACAGTCTATGACATGTTTAGTACATGGAAAGGCTTTCAAGGTTTACCACTGTCAGCAACAGCACAATTAAAACCAGAAATGTTGGTTTGCATCTGACACAGTGCAAATATTCTCATATTTGAAAATGGATAAGTTTTTCCTTTTTGTAATGTTTCAAGTGATTGCTCTCTTCACATGGTGAATTGTCTTAGCCCTGGTTTGGATTATATTGAAATTTTTTTAGTCACACAGTTATGGTCTCTTCTAAATTGAAGGAGACCGTACCCTTTCAGGTTTATATCACAAGCCCTTACTCTGAAAGAGATAGACGAAGAGTACAGAGTATATCAGTACAACTTGTTTCTGGAGTGAGGAATATCACTGGGAGGGATATTCACCAAAGTGGGGAGAATTCAAGAGGAAATATGAGTGAGATAGCCTGGAGATTGTGCAGTGCTTTGAATTGTGTTCTGGACAGACACTGAAAGAACTGGGCGATTCTGAGGAAAGTTCCATTTGGGTCAATATTCCATTTCTGACAGAGGTCAGTAAAAAAAGGGGCTAAGAATAATGACTAGTATCTCATCAAAACTATTACTTAAGTTCTAGAGATATTTAGGCCAATTTGAATTGGAGACCCTCCTATTTGTTTAAGGATTGATTCTCTGGATATAGCAGCTCTCATTTTTCATGTTTTAGAATGTGGCACAGCAAATTGTAAAATGTTAAGGAATAAGTAGATTGGGAGTGGAAGACAGACAAATGGGTGATGGACATATAAATGTATACTGCATGGTGCATTTCCCTTTCATAGAGGAGAATCTTATTTACATAAATATATATGTATGCATATATTTATATACATACAAGCATCTTTACTGTATGTGTATGTATGTGTTTTTCAAAATACTGTGCCGGAAAATACTTGTGTATTGTAGAGGAAATAGAAGCGTAAACATTCCTGTATATGGAGAGAGATTAAGTGAATTGGAAGAGAAGGAAATAAGTCATTTGAAAGGAAAAGGAATAGGGCAGGGAAAAGCAAAGATATTCCTATATCAAATTTCAGAAATGAAAGATACTGGTAAAAAATTACCTCATCAATATATTTTTACATTCCATCACTCACAGAGACTTTTCCTGATGGAGTCACTGTGACTGAGACAGAACCAAATATGTCAGCCGGACAAAGAGTTGTCAAGAGTTCAAAAAGATCTCCTTGAACCCTTCATCTTGAAAAGATCTGTCTGTGTGAATAGTCTTATGTGTGTTTGGCCATGATGAGCACATGCTGACCCTTCATATCGAACTTATGCTCACCTCACAGCCCTAGTAGGCCTTGAACTACAAGAAGGAGAACTGCAAGGACAGTCAGGAGAAATTTGGGATAACTTTAACAGTTATGAAGACTGATTTACAGTCACGCTGTCATGCCAAAATAACAAATAGAAATCCTGTCTCTGGCAATGTACACTGGTGAGACAAAAGCATATGATATGAAAGAAGAATATCTATGTTCTCAGAATGATGTAAGGCATTGAATTAAGGAAATTAAGAAATTAATTAAATTACCAAATTAAGATAATTAAGAAATTATATATTAAGAAACAAAAAAACTTGAGAAATAGATGTGATGAGTTTACTCAAGCTAAAAATTAGATAGTTAAAACTAGCAAACTCACTTGGACGGGGCTATGACCAAGAACCAGAGAAGCAGCCAGTACAGCTGCAGCAACTGACAGGGGCTCTATAACAGTACAGTAACTCGAGGTGAGGCAGTAACTACAGCCCTGAGGTCTGGTATGTGATAAGAGTCTTGACAAACAAATGTGAAGGAATGGAATCTATGTTGGTTAAGTCTCTCACTTTGTAATAACTGTCCTCTTAGTTGAAGAATATCTGTAAACCCAGGGCTATAAATTGTGAGCAACACTGTATGGTGGCACGAATGTTTGGAGGAGGGATCCCCCATGCTGCCCAGTGCTGCAATAAAGAATGCCTGCTTAATTAACATGTTTGCTACTGCTATTGAGTTTTCCTGCATTTCAGGTGCATCTCAACATTTAAAAACACAGAGGTACACAAACACATAGCAGACAAACATTTATCTTGTGCATTTGACATTCACAGCTAATATTAATCTAGGCTGTATGAGTGATCTAAATGGAAACATGTTTTTCATATGTGAAAGGGATTTTCTGAGACTTAAGATGAAGCAACATTCCAGACACAACTTAGCAAATAAAGGGGCTTTTCCATTTCGATGCTGAAAAGGCTCTTTGCAGACTTATCAGTGCTACAATAGTCTGAGACACAGGAATAGCCAGTTTCTAGACATCTTTGCAGTCTTCCTACTGGGATGAGGCGCAGGAATGGATGTGATTTTCCAGACTACTCAAAGCATAAGCTAAATCTTAGGAGAAAGCTTTGGAGGAGACTTGTTACTTTGTACCATTATTCTGTTCTCAATTCTGTCACCGAGTCATTGCAAAGTGATCTCAGAGCTGTTGAGACCTGGTCAGCCTGACCTTTGGGACGACCCATAAGGACCGCAAAGCACTTTCAGTTCATCGCAACAGGAGGGACCGTGCGCCATCGCTCCGCCGGGACGGGAAGTTGCCAAATAAAAGTACACCGAGACAAGGGGTAAGGGAGAGGAGAGGGAGGCGGGGATATAGAGGGAGGTGGGGATAGTCGTAGTGACGCGATCGGACGCCGGGGAGCTTCCCCACAGCAGTGAAGGGCAAAGGTCCCACCACAATGCTCCCCCACAAGCCACGCCCGCTTCTGCCGTGCCCGCCTCTGTTTCCAATCAGGTCGGACCCCAACACAGAAATAGCGAGCGGCAGTCACATACCGGTTATAGGTCATTTGGTGAATCGCGTGTGTGTTGCCATGTCTGGTAGAGGCAAAGTCTAAATNAGCGCATCTCGGGGCTTATCTACGAGGAGACGCGCGGAGTGCTGAAGGTTTTCTTGGAGAACGTCATCCGCGACGCCGTAACCTACACCGAGCACGCCAAGAGGAAGACTGTCACGGCCATGGACGTGGTCTACGCGCTTAAGCGCCAGGGCCGTACTCTCTACGGCTTCGGCGGCTAAAGTTCTCTGCTTGATGTACTAAAACAAGAATTCAAAGGCTCTTTTAAGAGCCACCCATTTGGTCCGTAAAAGAGCTGTTCCACGATATTGTTCTAGGGATGTTTGTTTTTTCCGCGTCTCTTCTTTCTAACCTATTAGCCGATCGTAACTTCCACCTCTATCCTGAGATGGTCTCTGGGCCGTACTACTGTACCCTCTCTCCTAGCATATTTCCGGCAAGCGCTTTGGAGAACTTTGCTGAGTAGCTCCATCAAGTTACTAATGTTCTGAGCTATTTAACGATAAAACAAGGATATGGGTTTAATGGTTATCCTCTTTAGGGAAAATGCTAACGGTGTCTGTCTCTGTCTTACCAAATTCTTTGCTGCAGGAAGGGGGATCCTTGCTCTCCTGCCGAAGTGACCACCTGCTTCGATGCAGCCGCGGGAAAGATGGAGGAGCCTCTGCGCTACCGTCCTGAGAATAGCAGCCTTTGCACCCAGAGCACACTTCCCGGTCACTGTTGGTTACAAGGGGCCCTCAAACTCTGTAAAGCCCGGGCGGGCGACGATAGGCTACGGCTCCATTTCCTGAGCACTAGCTCGGCGAACTTTAGAGTGGGACTAGAGCGTCCTATCGAACGCTGCAAGGGCAGAGGAATGCAGAAAACTCACTAATCGGCTGAGTACGAACTCTCCTTTAACGGAGGAAATAATTCGTTGCGATCCAAAAGGAAGATTCTATTGCACTTTGTGCGTTGGTGAGGTCACCCCTCATCCCAACATGCATATTTTTCCCAGCTAGCTACCCGCTCACAACAGCATATCAAGCTCTTTTTAGGAAACCGTGGGTGGCTCTGAAAAGAGCCTTTTGGGGGTTTCTTTGCTGCACTCGAATCTTCTCCCGACACACGTTACTTGGCCTTAGCCTTGTGGCTATCGGTCTTCTTGGGCAGCAAGACAGCCTGGATGTTGGGCAGCACCCCGCCCTGCGCGATGGTCACCTTGCCCAGCAGCTTGTTGAGCTCCTCGTCGTTGCGGATGGCCAGCTGCAGGTGGCGGGGGATGATACGCGTCTTCTTGTTGTCGCGAGCAGCGTTGCCTGCCAGCTCCAGAATTTCGGCCGTCAGGTACTCCAGCACGGCCGCCAGGTAGACCGGGGCGCCGGCGCCCACCCGCTCCGCGTAGTTGCCCTTGCGCAGCAGCCGGTGCACGCGGCCCACGGGGAACTGCAGCCCAGCCCGCGACGAGCGCGATTTGGCCTTGGCACGAGCCTTCCCTCCTTGCTTCCCGCGGCCAGACATACTAGTTTCTTGTCGTACAGAGACAACGAACAACTGATGAAAGAACCGCCGTATCCTCCTTCTGTTCTCAAGCCCCTATATATAGTGGTAGGGAGGAGTCCTATCTCGTTCGCTGATAGGCTATGAAACAAACAATCATTTGGCAGCCAATGGGAGAGCGGAGATTAGCGCGGGCTGCAGTGCCTGGGCTCAGCCGGGAATGATCGAACGCCCCACCTGGACCCGGAGCTCTTCCCCGCGC
>VZTY01008560.1:1190-17860 GCA_013400935.1 Turnix velox | reverse complement strand
CCCCCGCAGTACCGTACGAACTTCACTTCTTTACATTAACTGTTTTAATCGGTCGAAAAAAGATTATTCGGCAAGCTGAGAGGATTCGCAGTAAGGAGAAGACGCTGTATCTAAGTCGGCGAGTAGGAGCAAAAAGGGTTACTGAGAGCAGGGAAACGTGGGAAGCTTCCCTTAGCTATTTTTCCTGCTCAGTTCCCTCATTTGCATTACATGACCACCCCAAAGCTTTCCGAACCTGCGAAGATGTATGTATATCGGCAAAACACCTGCAACTTATTACCATCTCTTCTCTCAAACTCATATTCGCACAGGCAGAAAATAATTAATGACTTTTTCATTCACTACCTGATTCTATCTGAAATTTTATTTACAAGTGGTTGGCTTATGCACCCTGTTGCAGCTGATATGTCCGTGTAGCAAAATTGCAGACAAAATTCTTAATCTTTCAATAAAGTTACGCTTCCTGATGAGGCATTTTTAATATACTTTTCCCTCTACTAAATTATGCTAAACAAACCTCTTTTATTTCCCATTGTCTACTTAGCATACTCTTCTGCTCTATTTCAATGTACTTACATAGAACTTTCTGTATCTTCCAGGACAATATATCCTCTTTTCCTCTTATGGAAACCTTCATATCTAAATAAAGATGAAATTTTTACAGTGAAAAATACACTACCTTGAAATGAAGATATTTGCAATCAATTTTAAAATATGTTGTCAAAGATTGAAAAAAAAAAAAATTACGGCATTATAAACAGAACAGTTTCTGTAAGCGACCAGCAGACCAGGCTGTTTAACAAAGACTTTAAAAAGTTAGCCCGCACCTCCTAGTGGCGGGCTTTTTCGAATTTGAACCCACCAATGAGATTTAGTATTTACCCATCCACCTATCAGAGCAGGCCATGCTACTATATATAGGCATCAGCTGCAGTTTGTGCTGTGTTGTGGTGGTATTGATCCTCCGGGGTCCGCGTCTCGTAGTAATGGCCCGTACGAAGCAAACTGCACGTAAGTCTACCGGCGGGAAGGCACCCCGCAAGCAACTGGCCACCAAGGCGGCCCGTAAGAGCGCGCCGGCCACGGGCGGCGTGAAGAAGCCGCACCGCTACCGGCCCGGCACGGTGGCGCTGCGCGAGATCCGCCGCTACCAGAAGTCCACCGAGCTGCTGATCCGCAAGTTGCCCTTCCAGCGCCTGGTGCGCGAGATCGCGCAGGACTTCAAGACCGACTTGCGCTTCCAGAGCTCTGCCGTCATGGCGCTGCAGGAGGCCAGCGAAGCCTACCTGGTGGGGCTGTTCGAGGATACCAACCTGTGTGCTATCCACGCCAAGCGCGTCACCATCATGCCCAAGGACATCCAGCTGGCCCGCCGCATCCGCGGAGAGCGTGCTTAAAAGAATTGCTTTTAACGTTTTTACCAACACAAAGGCTCTTTTAAGAGCCACCACATCCATCTTTTAGAAGGGCTGTGGCACTAACGATTTTTCTAGTATTGCATTTCTTATTTTGATTGATTACATCGTAGTTATCTCAAGTGATAAGGCTTTATTAACAGCGTATTAAAACTATATGGTGAATAAATGGAATTTGAGTTTTCAATTTTGCTAGGAATTTAAATCAGTTTAAGCTAACCTCAAAATGAGTGATGGAAAGCCACCTTACTTTAATGTAAATGAAGGTATTTAAAAACTCCCTCCAGCGTTTCCTATTTCTCAGCACAAGTTACGCGCAGCAATATTACATGAATAGAACTGGAATATTTGGCACTGTTTAAATGCCTTTATTCCATGCCTGTGCCAGGCTTCTATAGCCCATGTGTTAAGAATCTGCCAAATGAATGTTATCTTTCAGAATTTTGGGAAGGAGAAGGGGTGGAAAAAGAAAGTAGAGAGCTGTTTTCCGATGTGAGAAAGTGTTTTCAACTTCAGACGTCTTCGGGAGGTCCCGTACTAGAAAGAGAACAATTGATAAAGAAACAATAAGCGAGGCACGCTGCATTTCTCACTCCCGGGCTCTGTCGAACCGTTTTTTTTTCCAACCGGTTTAAATAAGCGAAGCGAGAATAGAAACACCCGGAAAGGTGAAACGACGGGAGGCAGAGGGATCGGTCTTTCTCCTCTGGAGAAGATGCTGACCCATGTCAGCCGCTCGTGATTGGCCGTGGAGAGTGAGTAGAGGAGGCCCTTGAAAGCTGCGTCCCTTCCTATTGGTCAGAAGGAGATCCTCTCTGCCATTGGCTATGCGATGCTCCATAGCGTCCTCGGCCTATCAGCAGCTATGAGTGCGAAAGAGAAAGGATATAAGTGCGGAGATGAGGACGCGAAAGAAAAAGATTTGAGTCTTATTACGGTCGTCCTGGTTTCTGAGTTCCCGAGTGATACAAAAGGCAAGTGAGGATGTCGGGGCGCGGGAAGCACGGGGGGAAGGCTCGCGCCAAGGCCAAATCGCGCTCGTCGCGGGCCGGGCTGCAATTCCCCGTGGGCCGCGTGCACCGGCTGCTGCGCAAGGGCAACTACGCGGAGCGGGTGGGCGCCGGCGCGCCGGTCTACCTGGCGGCCGTGTTGGAGTACCTGACGGCCGAAATTCTGGAGCTGGCAGGCAACGCTGCTCGCGACAACAAGAAGACGCGTATCATCCCCCGCCACCTGCAGCTGGCCATCCGCAACGACGAGGAGCTCAACAAGCTGCTGGGCAAGGTGACCATCGCGCAGGGCGGGGTGCTGCCCAACATCCAGGCCGTGCTGCTGCCCAAGAAGACGGATAGCCACAAGGCAAAGAGCAAATGAAGTGGGCTAGAGGAGTCGTCCTGAGTGCCGCAAAGGAACCCAAAGGCTCTTTTCAGAGCCACCCACGGTTTCCTAAAAAGAGCTTGATATGCTGTTGTGAGCGGGTGGGATGGATAAGGCTGCCGTGAATGTGGTTGTAGCTTAAGGATGAGTTGCTCATAGTAGAAGAGTGATCTTGACCTCTCCGATGTTTCGCTGGAATAAGCTTGCCTGTGTTTAAGTGGTTCTTTTTCCACCGTATTCCTGCATCGCTGCCCTGGCTAGCGGTCTCTAAGAAAATATCGTCCTTTTGGTGATGCAATCTGGTTAGTAGAACGCAGGCTATGATGGGTGGCGGAATCGCGCTTAACTCACTCGTGACCAGCACCGTTGCAAGAGCTACTATAATCAATGCGTGAGCTCCTCCTGGCTGTGACAAGACTTATCGCTCTCTTTTGTTTTTTTTACCCACTGCGAGTATAAGAGCAAGTATTCCCCCCCCCATTGTAAAAAACTTAAGAGACAGGACCGAGTTTCACCTTTTGGTGTGGTGGGTTTATGTTTGGGGGCTGTTTATTTGTGCATGGCACCGTGTTTCCATAGACCGTGTTTTCTTAAGCAAACCTGACACGTTTTGGTTGCCGCAGCTTCCCGGACCCTATGGCATCCTTTGGGAAATGCTACGAGCTGACGGAGCCACAGCGCGGCTCTCCAGAAAGCAGCTACCCTGACATGAGTTACAGAAAAATTTCATAGCTAAAGGCAGATGGTCAGCAGACTCAAGGTGGTGCTAATCCTACCACGGGGCGAAATCAGCTCTTTGATAGAAGTGGGTGGCTCTTAAAAGAGCCTTTGAATTTTGTTTCAGTACGTTTAGTAGACAGCTTTAACCGCCGAAACCATAGAGTGTGCGTCCTTGGCGCTTAAGCGCGTAGACCACGTCCATGGCCGTGACAGTCTTCCTCTTGGCGTGCTCGGTGTATGTAACGGCGTCGCGGATGACGTTCTCCAAGAAAACCTTCAGCACTCCGCGCGTCTCCTCGTAGATAAGTCCCGAGATGCGCTTAACACCACCGCGGCGAGCCAGGCGGCGGATGGCGGGCTTGGTGATGCCCTGGATGTTATCGCGCAGCACCTTACGATGGCGCTTAGCGCCCCCCTTGCCGAGCCCCTTCCCGCCTTTGCCTCTACCAGACATGGCAACGCACACGCAGATCACCAATTACCGGTATGTGACTGCCGCTCGCTATTTCTGTGTTGGGGTCCGACCTGATTGGAAACAGGGGCGGGCACGGCAGAAGCGGGCGTGGCCTGTGTGCCCTCCCACAGCTCGGGCTCATTATGGTGGGACCTTTGCCCTTCACTGCTGCGTAGGCACGTCTCTCCAGCCACCAAGTATTACATTTACTTTTTTATATTTCTTCAGTGAGGACTATCTTTAAAGCTGTTAGATGCGTGGGCACAATCTATGTATGGAACATTACAAAACAGTACTTTGCACTTTTCTTTATTTCTCCTCATTTATAGCTCATTGTATTTTCTCAGACTCCCTACTTCAGTTCATGTTGAAGAATTCAAAAAATTATATTTGTGAGGATTAAAATCTTCACCAAACAAACATGCAGCATGGTTTGAGTTGCTTGGACACAGAATAAAATTTCAGCGTAAAAGTAAGTGCAAAAAATCCTGTTGTCTTCTTATGTATTTTTTCTTATTTTTGCTATTTCCAATGTTAAAACTGCATCAATGATTTAATAGGCAGGAGGAGGGATGTTCGTTTGAATGCAAAAATACCTAGAGATTGGTTTATAATAGTCTGTGAGGTCTGGGCTGCTTAGCAGGAATTAGGCAAACTGGTTCCAATACAATTTAGAAAACCCAAATAATGAAGGAATGGAAGAAAAAAAAATCCAAGTGCCTTTGAAGTTTCATAAACATTCTTAACTCCCCCTACTACCATATCAAAACTTTATTTTCTTGTGTTATATCTGGAGTTTCCAAAGGGAAAACTGATGACTTTGAGGAAGAAGGCCTAACCCTGTAATTCTGGAAGAAGCACTAACATGACTTTCTGAAAAACACTATTTATCACCTCATTCTTTAGTCGGCTTTGGGAATTTGTAACCAGGAAAATTATTGTTTCTAGTTTGTACTTATTAGCTCTGTACTAATTGCAAATTGTTCCTTCTTCTTGATCTCATCCATGTGTTTCTAAACCAGCTCATGCAGGAGCCCTAATCAAGTCTATTGCTGTGTCAGAAACTGTTCTTGCTCCAAACGACAAAAAAAAAAAAATCAGAAAATTCTAATCCGTTGAAGTTTCTTCTGTGTGCTGAGCTGGGGAGTTTTTGCCTTCTCAGGAGTGACAGTGAACAATGGCTAGAAAAAGTGGGTTTTGTTTGTATTTGAATGGTGTTTCTGTGATTTTAAATTGGTTCCATAATCTGATAATCAGGAATGGTCTGTTGTGCACAAAAGCGCAGATGATTTTGAGTTATTATTAAAATTCTAAATGCAGGCTTTTCTATATAATGTAGTGCATATCCAGAACTTTGTCAGAAGAATAACATAAAATTGCCCTTCAATAAAGTCAAGAGTCTCACTGCCACAAAGGAATTGGTTGCTCTTTGTTTTTGAGTGATGGTAATGAAAATATTGCTTCAGAATTTACTATAGTACTTTTAAAATTTCCTAGTAATTCAGGAAAATAATTGTCAATAGACACAGGGAATAGAAACTATGGGAACCTATGACACTCTTAAGCAGAAAGAAGTAGGGTTTCATGATTTACTAAACATAATGACACCTGTGTTTGGCTTCAGCTTTGGAAGAAAACATGAAAATTCAGAGCAACAATTTATCCCATTTTTCCTTGAAATGAGAGCAAGGGTAGAAGTCCAGTTTTGGTAAGCAGCCCACATGAAATTGAATTGATCCAAAGCAAGAGTAGGTGCTCGATGTGGAACTGAACCAGGCACATTCTCTGCCAGTACTTCACTTTTTTCCTAATAACCTCCTAAAGAAATTCTAGGTATCAACTAAGGCTTAAGTGTTAGTGCATGATACTGTTTACTATTAAAAAAGTAATAGCAGTTTAGTAAAATACTTCATTTTTATTGACTAGCTGAGTCTAAAAATAAAGCAAATGTGGATCAACTGCTGATACTCAAATATACTTTCTGCCTTAGAAATAATGGGATATCACAGCCTTCAAAAGACTTCTTGCCATGCTTACATCTGGACCTAGCCGTTGTGTTGAGCACATGTTCTCTGCACTATTTCCAGGTATCTCAGAGTCTGTTTCTACCTTAAAGAGAAATCAAAATATTAATAAGAATCTTTCCAAGACAGACAAGGAAAACAACATTCCTTGTGGTAAAAGGATAGGGAATTGGCTCAAAGCTGTCATTAAATCTCCATGGCTGAAACAAGTAAAACATTAACCCATAGGCTTCAGAGTTAGAAAATGTAACTCTACGGCATCTGAGAGGATTTTAAATATGCGTAGTCAGAAAAGAATATGACATTCATTGAATGTTATATGGAGATTCAAGACAGCATATTTGTATATTTTCACAGTCACAGGCAGAGAGAACTCTGCTTTTTGCCGTTAATTCATTCATAGTGTTAGTATTCCTTTTACCCCTGATATTAAATGTATAAAACCAATTACAAATGAAGACAGGCTGTTAAATGCTTTGTATGAAAAAGAAAATAACGCGCCATTGTTTGGAATGTGGAGCTGCCACTTGACACCTTGGAGGCTGTGAAAGGTACAAACCGGTGGTGCACTCATAAAAGTGAAAAGGGAAAAGCTCGTTCATAGTCCCAACTTTCATTCATTAGAATAGAGAAATTAGTTTTGCTTATTAGACTGTCCTGATTACCGAATATAGCTCCACAGGACCGAATTTTCATCGTTAACTCCTCGTCAAGTTAAATTTTCTTTAAACTTCAAACTTACCTAATCGCGATACAAAGACAAGTACTTTCAAACGTTTTTGTACTGAACCCCGGATGTCTGAATTTAACACACAAAATCTACTTCCTTGACATTATATGGAAACTTCAAGGACAGAGGCACACATCGGCGCTTTGTTTCACTGAAACATTTGACATGAAGTAATATTAGCAGTCACACACGCTGTAAAGGCACAAATATCTCCTCAAAAGACAGCAATGAAGGCATGGTGCTCCCTGAAGGGAAGCTGAGAGAGATGATTCGATTTCGGAGTGTTGTATCTCTGTGTTGTGAAACTGTGCTACTTCCACAGATTTAATAAAAATTTATTCTGGGATCATCGAGTCAAGGATCTATGGTTTCTGCTCCAAACAGGGAAAGTGCTTCTAAAGAACGAGATTTCACTCTGGTAGTGGCAACTTAGCCGGTGGAATAACATTAATTTAAAAGAAAAACTGAAAGTTTCTCTCTCCCGTGATCTCTGCGCCTACACGAAGAGGAGTTTCTGCGGCCATTATTCCTTTTTTCCGCTCTTTCTGATCAGAGATGCCCTTCGCTGGGCGGACAGGCATCCCCCTGACGGCTCGGGAAGAATCGAGGTGCGCCAGTGATGAATTTCGTGAGGAAAAAACCCATTTTGGATCGTGAAGAAACACAGCGGGCGCGGCGGTGGGAAGGGGCGGGACGCGCCAATCAGCGAGGGCGGCTGCTCTATAAAAGCAGACGGCAGTATCGGCTCCGTAGCTATTGTTAGTTCTGGTACTACTGGAGTCGTTATGTCGGAAACCGTTCCCGTCGCTGCCCTCGACATTGCTACGGCTCCGGTTTCAGCCAAGGCTACAGCCGCCAAGATGCCGAAGAAGGCGGCAGGCGGTTCCAAAGCCCGCAAACCCGCTGGTCCTAGCGTTACCGAACTGATCACCAAGGCCGTCTCTGCCTCTAAGGAGCGCAAGGGGCTCTCTCTCGCTGCTCTCAAGAAGGCGCTGGCCGCCGGTGGCTACGATGTTGAAAAAAGTAATAGCCGTATCAAGCTAGGGCTCAAAAGCCTGGTCACCAAAGGCACTCTGGTGCAGACCAAGGGCACTGGCGCCTCTGGCTCCTTCCGCCTGAGCAAGAAACCCGGGGAAATAAAGAAGCCTAAGAAGCAGGCAGCCGCCGCCAAGCCTAAGAAGCCAGCAGCCAAGAAACCCAAGAAGGTGGTGACTGCTAAGAAGAGCCCTAAGAAAGCTAAGAAGCCAGCAGCTCCCGCCGCCAGGAAAGTCGCCATAAGCCCCAAAAAGGTGACCAAAACAGCGAAGCCGAAGAAAGCGGCGGTGCCAGCCAAAAGCGCGGCCAAGGCAAAGGCTGTGAAGCCCCAAGCAGCCAAGCCTAAGGCAGCCAAGCCCAAAGCAGCTAAAGCCAAGAAGGTGACGCCCAAAAAAAAGTAAATAGTTCTCTTAAAATTCCATCTGCCTTGCAGATAAACTAAACGGCTCTTTTAAGAGCCACCCAAGTTATCCTAAAAAGAGCTTAAACGCTTCCCTGCCGGCTTATTCCTGCTTCCTGTGAGCGGCAAAAATCCGATTCAAGCCCATAGACCCCCGTGAGAACCGTCTGTACTTACGGTAACACGGCTCTACGGTTGGGTTTTTTTTTTCGCTTTTTGGCGAGGATGTGAGGACGGGCATATTCTGCGGCTCTCTGCAGTTTCTCTCCGATCGGCTGGGGCCGAATGGCCGCTCTCGGGAGCCCTCCCTCCCGTGCCCCGGCTCTCTCTTCGTTTCGAAAAGCCCGCGTTGCTCACAGATTTACCGCCGTTCTAGGGCTGCTCTGGGCCTCAGCAGTTTTCGGGTTAAACAGAAGCTGAAGAGCTTCCCGAGTCACCTCCCCTCTCACTGGCTTTTTCAGCTTCTATTCCTTTATGTCCTTTGTGAGTTCGTCCCATCCCTGGAAATCAAAGCACAAGTGGAGTCCTAGAGCCATGGGCGATTCGAGCACCCTTGGTGCGTCCTACATTCCACGCTGAGCCTCTTGCTCTGTTAGCGCTGCTGGGCTGAATTCTCATACGGGTGCCACTGGCTCCATTCGGCAGCGGAGCCCCATAGAGGGGGCGCAGCAGGAGCTCACCAGGACAGGAATATCCCTTCGTGTCTCCCCAGCCCCGCATCCCAGTCCTGTTCACAGTATCCCGACGGTACCCTCTTTCTATCGCCTTTTCTGAGTTCAAGTGATGCCCTTTTCTCCGCTGAGATTCTTCTTGGGGAGACGAGAGGGGGAAAGCTTCCACAACAGACAGGAGAAAGAATTTCCTGCAGCTATCTCTTCAGCTCCAGACAAAATCGATTGATTTCAAGTCCATAGCTGTTTGCCTGCAGTTTCGAGGAGAAATGGTAGGATTAGTTTTTGTGGGCTATTTGTGTTTCAGCCCTGTACTAAGAAAAAAATCAAGAGAGATCCCCCATTTTCAAACACTGGTCCTGAAATGCTCCTCTCATTCATCCTTTGCAGTGCATTACTTAGTATGTATATGACTTTTTTGTCCTTGTTCAGGTTTATCCTCTCTTTCTCTACCTACATACCTACATACACAATCCACTTTCCTTTTCTGAAATTGCTATGGCATATCCCTTTCTCCTGACAGCCCATACACACTTGTGCCCTTGTCTGGGATGGAGATGCGCCTGCTAGACTCTGGTAGTTAACATGAGCAAGGGATGTTAATAGTCACACACTGTAACTCTTGAAAGGTTTCACTCAGCTAAGTACTCTGAGCTGAAGGAAGTGGACTAATTATGATTTTCAGGCTACTTGTAGAACAACTAGTTGTAAAGAAATAGATTTTGTTGTAGCAACGGTGGTACTAATCTTTGTGTTTTGTTGTTTGTGTTTTGTTTTTTTTTATTCCCCAGCTAAACCTGAAAAGAAAAAACTGAAACAGTTGCAGTGGCATGGCTAAAAATGTATCACACACATCCCGGTTAATTGCATTGACCTTGGCAGACTTCAGCCTCTGTAGTGAATCAAGATGAAGCCACTATTTCCTTTCTGGCCTGTTGCAACTTAGTCTCCCTACTCACTTAAAGGAAGCATCAGGAAGCTTCTTTCCCTTTTCCAAAGGATAAAAAGGAATCTGAAATTAATTTAACTTCGGTTTTTTTACGGAGCAGTTGTCCAGATTGAGTATTGGAACAGCTGTGATTTAGAAAATTAGTATATCACTGTATACAAATAGTGATGAATAATACTAGCCAAAGTACAACACCATTAGTGTAAAATCCTTTACAGGCTGAGAGTGGATCCACGTAAACATTCTTTATAGTCTTTAAGCTGGAGAGAGGTACCAAAGAATATAGGAGAATGTCCCACACTACAGAAAGCTAGTGTGTGTATATGCATAGATACTGAATGGACTAGCTGTATAGGCTTCTCTGGATATACCATCAAGTACAGAGACAAAACTAATATTAAAAATAATTTAAAATCCAGTTTAAGCTGTGAAGCTGTGATGAGCAGTTTAGCATAGATACCTACTAGACATTTATATTTCCCAGCTGAAAAAGGGGAGTGCAGTGACAAAAAGAGCAAGAGTGTCCAGAGGAAAATGAACTTGCAGGGAGAGGGTAACGTCATGTCAATTCTAATTGCACTCTTGGCCTACTGATCAGTATCCCTAACTCCTCCTCCACTTAAAGTGTGAAAAGCCATACTCAAAACCAGCAAAGATGGCCTAATATTGTTTCAAGTCCTTAGATGAAGGTTTCAGTATAGCAGCACAGACTCTGAATTACTTCGCAGTAATTCTACTGATGTCAAGGTAAATCACTTTGTACAGACAGACATTTCTGTACATGAGGGCTTTGTAGGGGATAACAAAATTTTTAATTAGTTACCACAAAGCCAGGTTACTACCAAACTTGACAGTTTCTGTATATGTTTTTATTTTTCTTTTACTTCTCTAGCAGTGAATTCTATTACTCTTATACTAGAATCTTTATGTATCTTTCTGTTTTTTTACTGCAGTTGTCATGTGAGAGTTTATTTTTCATGGCTACTGTGTGTCTTTAAAAAATAGTAAAGCTATCTCTTAAAGGCTCACTTGCAAAAAAAAAATTTAACTTTTTAAATTCAAGTTGACTCTTTCAAATACTTATGTAAAAAAAGTTTTTTTCATTTGTTAGAGATAATTGGGAGCTAGCTCTCAATAAAAGGGTGAACAATGTTCACTCAAGCACAAGGACATTTAAAATGGGGATATTCTGTTATTGCTGAGTAGTAGTGGGCACTCCAAGCTGAATAAGCCAGAGGGAAATCCCTTTGTACTATCTTGAACTGAACTAAGTTTGCAGGTCCTCAAAAGAAAGGATATGAGTAGGGAGACAGCTATAACATATGGACAGAAATGTGGGGACAGAGAATACAGTCCCTAAAAGTATGAGTATTGTTAATATCAGACCTGATCTTTGCATCTGCAGTGGCAATGCACATTTGGGCTACCCTGAGTTCAGATAGAGAACACTTCATCTAGACACTGACTTATCAGTCATGAACAACAGAAGTTTTTTGCCTTGAGTTTCTTTTTCACTGTCTAGATCACAAGGCACCTGGTCCAGTGCTGGCCACAGTGGGATGAGAAACACATTTCTCCCTGAGGATTTGAGATCACTCTTCTCCAGAACACGTTGTCACAGCACAGCAAAATCATTGATGTGGTTCCCCATGGAATCCTCATTAATTATCCATTCTCAGTTTTGGTCAATTCTTTCTAAATTTGGAGTTGTATTCTGATTTTGGCATTGCAGATTCTTTTTTTTTTTTTTCTTTGATCTCATTGTACATTCATTGCCTGGTAAACTTTGTTCATTGCTGCTACAGGCCTTCTGCTGGAACATGAGTGAAACCCCTTTGCTTGGTTTTCCAAAAGACTGCAGACTTTGCTTTTCACTGATTTCTGGATTGGACTGACAGGAGCTGTTGACAAAATAAAAAGCAGAAAAATAACTATCATTCTCATCAAACACTGAAAATACACTAAGAACACTTTAATACATAAAGGGTCCTGCAGAAAGGCTGTGGTAGGAATTTTAAGTACAGTCCACCATGGCAAGCCTAGGAGTAATAGATGCAAATTAGAAGAGGGTAGATTTAGCCTAGGTATAAGAAAGGAGTTCTTTACTGTGAGGGTGATGAGACACTGGAACAGGTTGCCCGGGGAGGTTGTGGATGTCCCCCTGCTGGAGGCGTTCAAGGCCAGGATGGATAAGACATTGAGCAACCTGGGAGGTGTCCCTGCCCATGGCAGGAGGTGTGGAACTCAATGATCTTTCCAACACAAATCATTTTATCATTCTATGGAAAAAAAAAAACACCAAAAACCAAAGAATAAAGCACAAGTCAAGACCTGCACTAAGTATTGCTCCTATTGTTCTTTCAACTAGCAGTGTATATCAGCCAACAAAGGCTTTATATACTGTGTCTGCAATACTGCATACTTATGTTCAGTTTTATGAGAGCACTATAGTAGCATTTAGCAGCTTTTCAGAAGTTGCTACACTACTATCTCAGGTTGCAGTTTAATTTTATCAGAGAGATATAAGTGACCAGATGAAATGTGGTATATAATTTGGAATCACCTGGAAGGGAACAAGAGAGGAAACTTGACTCAACCTTGATTTCAACTTATAAGTAGTGCTGTGAAATAACTGTGCAAGTATATATATAATTATTTTTTTAAAAATCTGTTTCCAAATAAATGCTTACATTTTGTCAAGGAGACTGTGGAGAAAAGGGGCACTATCATATGTAGTGTCAAATTTCTGGCCAGAAGCAGTTAATCATGGAACAGGGTTATCACATGAAGCTGTAACTTAAGGGAACCAATCATGAAAACCTCAGATTCCAAGAAAAGAGCAATTTATCAGGCCCTCTGTGGGGATGCCATTTTGTGAATCCTAGAATTGTCCAAGAACCTTGTAGGAGGGGTATGCAAGTGGTAATAACTCTCAGAGCGTTATGTGTCGCAATCAGGTTCCCAAGAACTGAGAAGCATTAAGAACTGGATTTCATGGCAGAATAGGTTCAGGGAGCTCTGCAGCAGGTAACTATACTGTCAGTGTGACAGTGGTGAAAAACTGAAACAGGTTGTCCAGAGAATTTTGGATGTCCCATCCTGGAGGCTCTCAAATCCAGGCTTTGGGCAAACTGGTCCAAAGAGAAGTGTCCTTGCTAATAGCGATGTTGAAGCGGATGATTTTGATGTCACTTCCAACCCGAACTGTTATATGATTCTGTGATCCTAAGAACTTGCCAGTGTGCTTAAAATGCAACGAAGACTGGAGGAAATGTTACATTCAGTGTCTTCACTTACCAGTGAAAGAGCTTCCATACTCAGACTCTCCTGGACAGGAGAGAGGACCTGACTACAGAATTCTGAGTTTCTCACAGTGGCCTGATCTGCCACAGCACTGCAGTCATACATTGGTTCAGTCATAGTCCCTGAACTTGCTTCCATGGAAAGAGCAAAATAGCCTTAGGAAAGGGAACAGAGTGAACCTGGCCATATACCACTGGAGAAATATCCTCATACCCTAGCCTGAGACACTATTAAGTTCCTAGTAAACAAGACTTTTGTTACTGTTTTCAGGCTTTCAGGATGTCTCTCTGAGTCTTGGAGCTCTGCCCCATTTCTGTTACCTTTGGACATGAATAAAAAACAGACTGCAATAATTTAACTTGAGAGTGAGAGGAATTTCTCTTCAAGCAGGTACAACATTTTTGTCTGTGGACTAGGCAAAAATAGAGACTGATTATTGATTGATCTTATGTTGCATCTTTATGAAAGAATTAATTGCATGGAGCCACTTGGTTTATAGGAGAAAAAAACAAGAAACACAACAAATAGCGTCCATGAGAAAGCAGCAAATGCTCTATGCTGGAAACTTTTTTACCTTTCCCAATAGTTCTAAAATCAAACGTCAGCTACTGAATAATTTGGTGCATATTGTTTATTATTTGAAACAATACAACGATGGGAGATATTCTTCTCCAAAAGACTACGAAAGACAAGCCTGGAATGGGATATCTTCCCATGAAGGACAAAGCCTGTCTTCTTTTTATTTTTTTTTTATGGATGTAATTGTGCAGTCACTGAAAAACAACCATCCTACATAGTGCTATCACATGAACAGAAAAGTATTCTTCCAAAACAATAATTTTACCTGGAAAAGAATTAAGTGGAGCATAAAAGGCTTAAAGTCTCAGTTAGTGTCCCTTTTGTACTAAACTCTCCTCCAGAATCTTTCCGAAAGGGCAGGAAAAGGAGATGAGAAAGAAATTCAAGGAGAGATAAAATTGGACAAATTTTGCTGTAAGATGCTCCATTACAAAAACATGAGCGGTTGCTCAGAACAGCCAAGCCATACAGTGACAATCAGTACAAGGTGAAACATAACCCATATTCTTATTTTTAAATTGCAATTACGTTAAAAAAGCAGAGAGCTATTTAAGAGCTTCAGTAACTGGGATGAGGGTTTGTACGTATATGGTCACGAGTCAACGAAGACTTTAAAAAATATATAAAATACTGTACGGAAGGGCCAGATATTCCTTTGGTCTCTAAAAAAAAAAGATAAAAAATCCGAAAAAGAACGCAAACACGTAGAAACTCACTTTTGGCTCGGGCGAGAGCGGGAGCCGGGGCCCCACCCCTTAGTGGTGCAGTCTTCATTCAGGTCGGCTCCCAGTATATATAATCCGAGATAAAGCTTTCTGTAGCCTACACTGCTTCTACTAAAGCAAGCGCTATGTCTGGTAGGGGTAAAGGCGGGAAGGGGCTCGGCAAGGGGGGCGCCAAGCGCCATCGTAAGGTGCTGCGCGATAACATCCAGGGCATCACCAAGCCCGCCATCCGCCGCCTGGCTCGCCGCGGTGGTGTCAAGCGCATCTCGGGACTTATCTACGAGGAGACGCGCGGAGTGCTGAAGGTTTTCTTGGAGAACGTCATCCGCGACGCCGTAACCTACACCGAGCACGCCAAGAGGAAGACTGTCACGGCCATGGACGTGGTCTACGCGCTCAAGCGCCAAGGACGCACCCTCTACGGCTTCGGCGGCTAAAGGATTTCTTTCCCCTGATCATCTGAACAACTCCAAAGGCTCTTTTAAGAGCCACCCACTCTATCCTCTAAAGAGCTGACATTTCCTGATATTTGTTGACCAGTTCTCAAGCCTCTGTGACCATGGCTACGTACATTAATGCTAAAAAGCGCGAACGTTGGGCTGTTGTACTTATGTTAATTGATACATAGTCGATTTAACGTGCGCGTAGAAGTAGTTTAAGCCTATTGCAAGTCGTGTCTCGCTTCCCTTTGCATACGCTTTTGTATTCTAATGTTTTCGGGTTTCTATTTTTTTGCTTTCATAATTTAGTCCCGAGTATTTGGAATATTCAATGCCTTGCACATTAAAATAACTGAGTAAATCCGCTGCAACTATGAAGGAGAAGAACATTGTCTTTCAAATATTTCTAGATAAATACCCTTTTTTGCTATAACCTCAGTTCCTTGTCAGCTGTCATTATTATTAATTGTTATACCTTTTTAAAAGAATTTCAAGAACAAATGTAATACAGTCTTCTAGAGTAACTGTTAGAGGGCAGGAGGAGGGGCGAGACATCTTGTGCAAAGACTTTTCTCACTCCTGCCGACCTCCCCCATTCTCATTCTAGGAGCTTTTATAGCATACTAAGGAATAAAAATCAAAGAAAAAAAACAAACAAGAAACTCACTATGAGGTTTACGTAACTGACACCCACAAATAGTGGGCATAAAGAAATATTGGTGGTGGCTACCAGTTTTCTCATAGCCCAACGAATAGGGGGGGAATAAAATAAAACAGTAATTCAGTATCTATATAAGCTCTTTCTCGAGTCCATTTCCTAGGTATTCATAAAGTCGTAATTAAGAATTCCCACGGTACTTACAATCTCCGATGTCAGTTTTCCTGGAGAAAAGAAAGTAACAGGAGAAAAATGGCTTAAAAGGTGTGTCTTGATTGTTACATATTGTTTCATGCTTCTTAACAGTTACATGCAACAACTTGCATTATAGGATTTTCTTAAGCGCCCCATTCTGTGCTTTGTGCAACCAGGCGATCTTTCATGTGAGGCTTTGAGGATAATGTGTGTTAATGCAAAATTGCTCTATACGACATTCACGGAACATTGTTCTTGTTTTAAGAGAGCCCACCAAAAAAAAATAAAAAGCTTTTAACAATCTGCCGAGTTTCCGCCTCCACATAGCTTTTTTAATCTGACTGTCGGAGAAGGGAAGTATGCTAAGAACAAGTGATGCAAGTGTCTGAAATACCCCACCACTCACATTTTTCCCCACTCCTTTCCTCCTTCGGGGTTCGGACTAGCTCCGAGGTCCAGAGCAGGGCGGAAGGAAGGGTGGAAGAAAGAGGCGATGCGAGCAGAGGCGAATTCGGCTTCAACTTGCACCCAGGCGGAGATTCCCACGCTAACCAATAAGGTCTCTCTTCCTTACAGCCAATCAGAGACGGGGCAGTTCTATAAGAACCGGTGCAACTCGCCCTATCGCACTAGTGCCTTTGTGTTAGGCAAGGAGCTTTTGGTTCTTTTTGTGCGAGAGCAATGGCACGTACGAAGCAGACAGCGCGTAAGTCCACCGGCGGGAAGGCTCCCCGCAAACAGCTGGCCACCAAGGCAGCCCGTAAGAGCGCGCCGGCCACGGGCGGCGTGAAGAAGCCGCACCGCTACCGGCCCGGCACAGTGGCGCTGCGCGAGATCCGCCGCTACCAGAAGTCCACCGAGCTGCTGATCCGCAAGCTGCCCTTCCAGCGCCTGGTGCGCGAGATCGCGCAGGACTTCAAGACCGACCTGCGCTTCCAGAGCTCTGCCGTCATGGCGCTGCAGGAGGCCAGCGAGGCCTACCTGGTGGGGCTGTT
>VZTY01008558.1:308880-333996 GCA_013400935.1 Turnix velox | reverse complement strand
GAAGGAAGGAAGGAAGCTATGGCTGCATAATCTTGGACTACAAATGAGATTTGCATTATTTTTATCAAAGAAAAGATAATTTGATCTGCCCTGATTCTCAGAGGATGACTCAGCAGAGTTCCCATTCCTCTAGGAATTTCAAGAAAACCTATTAATTAGACTCTGACTTGTAGAATCTGACTCTTCCCACACTCTGGATTTGCACTTGAAGATCTTCATTAACTGACTCATATTAAGTGAATCCACTTTATACATTCCTAATTATTATCAATACCCAACTGTGGGCATACTCGATTTACTGTGGCAATTGCTCACAGAAACAAATTACACAACTTACAGAAATGAGAACAGGCAATTTGTGTGCTTTTGTAATAACCAAATGATCAAAAATGACCTAAATAAAGAGAACTGATCATCTGAAAACATTTTTGTAGGCATGCACATCAGGAAAATGTTTCTGCTTGTAGAAACAAGCCAAGTAATTGAAACAGAATTACAGCAGAAATGCATGCTTCATGGAAAATTTTTCTTCATAGTTTATGCTTTTAGTTCTCAGTGTCAAGCTGGATTTGACCATCTTTGAATCTCCTTGGAGTTCCAAGAATTTCCTACTTATTTTTGACCTGAAATTCCTGGGTCTTGGTTTTCTGTGGGATAGATTATTGTTGGTTCTTAGGTGGCAGTATTTTTGTGTTTGTTATCATGGAGCTGGATCAAAAGATCTGTATTCCTTCAAGTAAAATAGAAGCAGAAGGGCATTGTCCACCAGCACTGTTACTGCAAGCTGCTTACAGAATAGCTGGAATTTTGTAGTTAAAATTTTTATAAATAAAAAAACATTCTGTAACTTAAATAACTTGCACTGGTGACCTGTTGACAAATAATACATAGTTAAGTCTCATTGCAAGGCAGATTTTCCTTTAATTTGCACCTACATCTTCATCATAGCTGTCAGGCTCTTGGTAAGTATGAAGTTATGAAGTTAATAAAAATGGTACTATGATCTTACTTGATTTGGTCTTTGTAAACTCATATTTCCAGCTCTTCACTGCAGACAAAAGCCAAAAAAATCAAAGAAAAATAATGCAGTGTCCTAAATATTTACCTGACTTCCAACATGAGGGCTTTAAGCAAAATATTAACTGTTTTAGAGCTCCTGGTGGAAAGTTGTGAATGTAAGGTACATGAAACTATTGAAGTATCTATTGGAGAGATTCACATGTGGTGCATCTCTATATTAAGAAGTTGCATGAAAATCTTAAGAAATTACATAATGTGGCTGTCTGCAAACATTGTAGTTGCTTTATTGCTATCATGCTATCACAAATGGGTTTGTTTCCAGAGTCTGGGCTCAAAGCAACAACCTGAGAAATCCAAGAGAAAAAGTTCCCTTTTAATCAAGTAAGACTAGGAATGAATTCTCTGTAATGGCCTTCAGAAAGGTTTTTTTTCATATAATTTTCTTTTTAGCTCATGGACTTGATCCACTGGCCATAAAAGAAATGGGATTGTAAGTAGTGGTTTGGAAATCAAGCATGTGCAACTGTTTGGCTATAAATTAAAGCCCTCTAGGGTTGTCCCAGATGTTCTTTTACTGAGGATAGCACTGTTTTATTTGTGCATGGATATACTTACAAGTGTATTATAGAATGTTAGAGAGAAGTAAATAGTTATAATAATTTTCTTAACCTCTCCTCATGTCTCCAAACATTTAAAATTATGTATCAGAAATTTAAGAATAAGCTTATGTGTCTGCTTTATCATCACATTACTTAAAATGCTGTTCTTTTTCCACGTTTGTGGAAACAGTCACTTTTGTGACTGTTGTGAAAACTACATTTTCATAAACAGAACAATACTTTATAAGACCCCAGTGTGATATGATTTTCTATGCCATATTATTTTTTTAAGAGATTTGATTAAAATGTGCCTCAAATTACTGACATGTGAATTTGGCAACTCTGTGTGCAACTGAAAGTAGGGAACTAAATAACTGAGTCCTTTTTCAAAATTTACAATCAGGATTACTAGAATACTGCAGCCCATGGGAAGGAAAAGTAAGTGGTGACATGAAGAATTAAATTTCTAAAAAAAATACAGAAGATAAAATCAAATCCTCTAAATATTATTTTCTTCCTTGTCCTCATACATATCTATTGATACAGCCAAGAAAAGATGCTTATAGTCCTGCTCTGTGACTGCTACTTAGAAAAATATGAAATTAAAATTGTAGCTATATAGGTCTCCCTCCTTTAAACAATGGAGCAAATTGTATACTCTGAGGCACACCTGACTCTAAAAAATCCAGTGGCTACTAAACTTTATGTTGCATATGCATGTTATAAGTGAATGCTTAAGAATGGAAGAATTAATGGGAACTCTGTTTTTCACCTATTCATTTTATAGTAAAGGAGTTGTAGAACCTTCTGGAACATTTGAGATACAATTAATCTTTTAAGGGACTCTGGGTAATTTTGGTTCAAGTTTCTAAAAGCTTCCTGAGCTGTTTAACTAGCTGCCCTTTGTAAAGTACTATGAAAATGTGAAACATGATATGCATGCCATGTATCATAATTCATAACTCACTAGTTAACTTTTGTGTGTACATTGAGTATTTTGGACAGGAAACACGGAGAGAACATACATGTACTTCGGAAGAGAAAATGTTACAGTGAAATGACTTCAGAAGACTCTCTAAAGACAACGACAGAGGACATTTTCATTGTAGAAGAAAAGCATGGTGACTTCTGAATATTACATCACCAAATGAGGAACCCACAAGCAAGACATAACTTTTACTGTAAGTACCACTACTATGAACTTAATTTAGAGAAACTTTACAGTTTTTAATCAGTTTCTGTAACTTGAGATGGTGGACTAGAATGTAGAATGAAATGAATCGTTTAACAATTAAACTGGGGAAAATACCTCCATGACACCTGTTAATACTTTTAAATAAAGGTGTCTTATTTTGGCTAATGGCCTTTCTTTTGAAATTTTATTTTGTAATGAGGTCTGTTTAGCTGCCACGCTTGTGTATGTACTGAAGATTTGCTATATCTAAATGGTATAATTTAGGCAAATTGCATTACTTATTCAACATGATACTACTTGGAAGGCTTATTGGGGAAATGGGAGATATCTTTAATTTTCATCTGATCACAAATATCAGTTTCATTTGTGCATATTTATTTACATATAACAACGTGATGATTAATTTGGAGATGGAGAAACTGTTAAATAGACAAATCTTTATTTTAAAAAGCCACTTAAAACATGGTTTCACTTAAACACATTACTATGAATAGGTCTGACTGTAATCAGATAATGGAGGCCCTTGTGTTTTTATCTGGGTATTATCTGCAAGTATATAAGTTTTGATTGGAAAGTTTTCTCAGGCTCTAAGGAAAATCCTATCCAAGGTCTGTTGAGAAATCACTGGTGTTTAGACCACACAAAAGAGAAATATCTTACTATCAGACTAGAGGCTTATACTGTAGAATTCTGAATTAGAGTCTTTTGAGCTGCCACAAAAGGAGCTGTTCATGTTCACAGGATTTCCTCACTTTAGTGTATTTTTATGTGATATTTTTGTCTTTTTTTTTTGTTAACTAATCACTTTAGAAAGTCTCCTTATTTTCAGTGTGATGCCTGAGTGGTTTTTGTTTGTGAGCAGGAATTTTCTCTTGCATAGTTGTCTACAGCTCTCACTAAGCATAAGGGCAAATACAATCTTGAGTAGTTGTATGGGAATCTTTAATGCTGTGTAAGGGAACTATTCTTTGATGGTGTTCTGTTATTTGCAGAGTAGTGTGTCTCCTTTGGGTTACTGGCTACTGTTCAATATTTCTGAAAGTGAACTAGAATTTATGTCTATTTTGACTTCTTAATTATGATGAAACAATGCCCTCCAGATACTTAACCCCTTTTACTGAATGACCACTTTGCTTTGAATTAGTTCAATCTTTCATCTTATACTTGTTTTACTGCTTTAAGCTATGTACCATGGATGTGAACTTTCAGGCTGGAATCACTGATTAAAAAGGCCAGCCTGCAGTGATTTCTTCTTGTTTTACATTCTTTCCTTCTCTGCTCTCTAAAAGTGCATCAGTGATTACTTGCTTTTCACTGAAATTAATTTAACATTGCTTTCTGAAGCAATATAAGAGGCTTTATATAACATGTCAAGCATTAACTTTAATGCTGAAGAATGAGTAGTTAGGAAGACTACTTAGGAGTATTTAGGAAGCTGATGAACTCAAGCATTTATTTTTAAACACTGGAATCAGACATCACCATCACCACCACTAAGTTATTATTTTTCATCAGTTTTTATCCCATTATTCCAAAGAGTACGGAAACAGCTGAGGTAAGTTATAGTGAGGTACCAAGACTGCTGTAGCACCCAAGTGCAGCTGTTTCATAGCCTGCAGCACCACCACAAACTCATGACAAATGAAGAATACATTTGCAAACTCTAAAGAATACCTCAGGCAGGCAGAATGTAATTACTTAACTAGAATTTAGATCAGGCTGCAGGACCACCTGGGAAGGAAGGTGTTAGTAGGGTGCCAGGCAGGAAATGTTTTTAGATTATTTACTACATAGAGCAACCTACATTGCAGTCATAATTTGGAATGATAGCATACTGAAGAGAGAAATCTACAGTGTCAGTCATTTTCAAACTAGTAATGAAGCATAATGGAACAGAGCCATCATGCTATATTCTGCAATCTGCATTTCAGAGAATGTGTGAATATAACTTATTTACTGTCTACTGGGTGAAACTGCACAGACTTAAAAACAAAAAGTACTTTCCAAAAGAAAAGGAAAAGATTTAGCAGCTCTATCCTACCTGGAATGGAAGTTTTATTTAGGAATTTGGGTGACCAAAGTACCATCTTTTTCTGAATCTGAAGGAGTAAATAAGTGTACATTTGAGTGCATGTCAAAAGAGAGTTGATGCACCATATATAAGGTGAAGGTGTAGGGAAATATTAGCCATGGACTGTAGCACAGACCACCCTTTTTATGTGGAAAACCAAGCATAATGCAAACAATCCAATAAGTCAAGTCTTCTGCTTTGAAGTCTGTGTCTAATAAAAATTTAATCAATACATCTTTAGGGTTATTGGTGTTGTTTCAGTATTTACAAGGCAGGTGTTGCCAGAAAAGCCATAATATAAAAGTAGGAAGGTAAATTAAGAGCAAAAATAAGGAAAACAGTCTAATGCAAACAGCATCTAAACTTCTTTCTCTGAAGATACTGGAGAAGCTGAGGTGAAAGTCTTCTAAGAGAATAGAAATAGTAAGCATTTCTAGTATTTATAAACACTTTGGATATAGATATTATGTGTGAAAGCAGAGGGAAAAGAGTAGAAAGCTGTCCCAGAACTGGCACTCTTTATTTGACTCACTGTTCATCTTGCAGATATTTTTGGTACACAGTATCATGCTAGGGCCAGATGGATGATGTTTTATTCCAGTGCCCTCTGGCCCACTATTCACTGGTCTTCAAAATTTCTAGTTTTCTCGATTAGTTAAGGTGTTGCATCAATAAATATAAGCAGGCAGTGGTCACCCCACTACAGCTGCAAGGACTGAGTTTGCTGAGATTATTTAAATTTATGTGTGCTTAATATTTTCTTTTTTCTCCTGGCCCATTCTACTGTGGTCAAGATTTTAAATTTGGAGGTATAACATGTAGAGAAACTGAAGAAAGATCAAAATCATGTATGAGAAGATAAGGAGGTTTGAAAAAGATAGAGAAAAAAAAAGGGTGAAAATAAAATTCTAATAATTTTAAAGTATGTAGTCGTAAGATAAGCAGAGAAGCATCATGCTGAGATGAAGTAGATTATTCATACTTTTAATGTGATTGATTTACATGGATAAAATAGCAGGTAGGGTTTTTTTTCTTGTATGTATAACCACTTCCCACCTTAATTAATCTGTTGATTAAAAGAGGTGATTTACTTCCTAGATCCACTTCTGGAAGAGAAAGGAACTACTTTATGCATAGAAGCAAATTCATCTAGCATTCAACACGTTATAACACTGAGATCTTCAGTATTATGCATTGAACCACAAAAACCCATGAAGACAAATAACATTTTAGGCCTCCTTCCATTGTTTTATTTATTGCATCCTTTTTCATTTTTGACTGGTGGTGAGGAAAAAAATGATGATTTAAAGTAGTCATGGCCACTTTTTAGCATTTTTCTGTTTAGAGACAATATTCTACATGAAACATTACAGTCAATGCATTGAGTTGTCCATGCATGATTTTCGAGTTACTCAGAGATACTCCATCTTTCTAAAGGGAGATCAGAGCAGGCTGGAAGATGGGTGATTTTATTTGTGCAGTGTTTCCTGTAAAGACAAGATGGAGATTAACAGAGAAATGTATTTTATTGTAGTTCAGGATTCCACAGTGGTCTAGCACAAGCGTGCTGTAGGGTTTTTTCTTCCTTTCCTTTCACATTCCAAAGAATCTAGGCCAGGATATAAAAATTTGTTTTATTACTGTTCAGTCTACACATTTTGAATAATCAAACTTATTAATATTTGGGCAGGTTCTGGGTCCCATCAATATAAACAATTCAAAATGCTTTGGCATAAGAGTCCAGTAGGGTTTTTCTGAATAAGCACTGAGTGAAACTGGCCATAACTTTTGAGTTTTTGCTTCCTGAAGCATTGTTGCAGTAGCACTCTCCTAAACCATAATCAGTGATAAAAGTCAACGACATTTGCCTGACTTCATTACTTGGCTTCTGTTACTGGTGCTTGGAAGGAGATGGAGATGAGCTGTCTTTGGTCACTCTTTAGCACTTAATGGATTAAGTAGATGCTATGCTCTCTGTAAATTACTGTTTTATCACCGATAAAAATGCTGTTCTGCAACAGTGCAAGGATGCAGTGTCAAAGCAAGGGCTTCCAGTGGTGGGACTAAAGGAAGCTGAGTGGCTGAGGGCTATCAGTGATGATGCTGGGACATTTAGGGTTCAGCCACTATGGGCAGGAAAAGAAGGGAGAACAACCAAATACTAAATCAGGCAAGTGAGACCCTGCTGTCAAAAAGAGGATGCCTGGTGACAGAGCTTCCTGCAGAGAAGCTGAATGAACATCAGTACCGCTCTGCAGGAATTGAAGTCCTTCCTGGGCTTAGACTAAAGCAACCCCACTTCAGTAAAATAAGAGACAATTGTAACAGATTGACTTCTAGGTGCCTTCCTAGGAGGTTGCTTCATGTTCTCTGCCTGTTTTTGGGGAAATAAAATGGAGATATTTGAAAGACACTGTTTGATTTTATAAGAGATGAGTTAATACATTTGTACATCCATGAACATCACTTTTTCTCTGATTAAAAAAAGCACCTGAAATATGTGGAGAATTAACTATCATGAAGAATGAAAGGTTGTTTTCATTCTTGCAAGACAGTTGTTCTTGGAATTAAAAGTAAAAAGACTGTTATTCCTTGAAATTAAATATATGGCACTAAAAATATATGGCACTACTAAAAAATACAAGTTTGATTGTGGGGTCAAGTTAAAAACTGTTAGTATCACCTACAGCATCTTACTTCAGAGAATGTACAGGGAGACCAGTATATTCCATACTAGTTATTTAAATATTAACCTGAGGTGTGTCAGTTGAAAGATGTTACATGTAACAAAAAAGCTGGCACTTTTCAATTTCTATTCTAACTCTTTACCAAGGGCAAGAAAAGATTAATTTAATGGACATGGAATTTTTAGCAAAGACGTATTTCTGGTACTCTTAAAAAAAAATACAATATATTTTTTAAAAGCCTTTCCCTTGTGAATATAAGGTGAAAAATCTTCAGAGATAGAAAAAAAACATATTACTGACCTTGCAAAATACAATTTTTTTCCCATTTATATGCTTTATTCCATTAATCTTGTCCTCTTGCAGCCTGTAAGGAGACAGGGATACTTGTATTAAAGAAACCACTTCAGATTTCTGTTCAGCTGTAGGAAAAATCGAGCAGGAGGGCATACCTGCAAACAGGTGGATATTAAATGTCCTGTCATTACATGTTGACAGGGAAAAAAAGTGCAGTTATATCCAGGAAACCCATTTATCAACAAGTTTGCAAAATTATTTGGGATTTCTAGCATGCTATCATAAAATTTTGGTTTTTCTGTGGGTACAGAAAAACTTCTTCACAAAAACCTAGACTATATGTAAAGCTGTGGGGACATATGACTGTAACAGAACAATGGTGGCAGGACAGTGAATGTCTCCAGCTAAGTGGCTTGAGAGGAGAGCCTGTATTACAGTTCTCTAGACAGAAAATCATCAGCTCTTAAGCAAAGGGTGATTCCTGGCACAAGCTGGCAGTCTGCAGAGTTAAGAATGGGAAGAGTTTACTGTCTTCTCCATGGAACTCCCAACCATGCTTTGGAAATTCTCCAAGCAGGTAGGCATTTGCCTAGGAACCTCTGTGTTAGCTTTGAAAAAATGTATTCACTGATCCATTGGGTAGGATTAATGTGTGTGTTAGAGCTGTGTTTCCCATAATCACTGGGGCAAAAAAGGTGAGGTGGGAACTTTGATTTTATTGACAATATTCAACATTGCAGAGTGCCTTTGACATGCACAGCTTCTGTGTATGGGTGTAATTATGTCCTGTTCTCTAGTTAAGGGGGTGTCTCCTTGCATCAATGCAGAGTTAACATATAGTAATGGAGATGCACAGCACTCAGGAAAGATTTAATGCCTTCATCCAGGCTTGTGGCAGACAGAATGGTGCAGCAGGAATGCATATCTGGTATAGTGGAGACAAAGCTGCCTTGATATTCCTTCCTACTGTGTATTCAAGATGGTGAGAATTTTTTCTGAAGTGTAATGGAATAACTTTGAGGACAGTAGCCAGTTCTTCAAGGAAAAAAACACCTTTTCTCTCAGGAAGACATCATTGTTAATGAAACTTCCCATGAGGAACCTGCATTTCAGCTCCACCATACACAATCATGCAACTACTAGTTAAGGTGATGAATCAAGAGGATTAATACTGTCTCTTGGCTCTTCCATATTCCATGTAAGTGTCCTGACCTACAATCTAGTTGCTTTTGTGGCATCTGCCAGGGTATTTTACTTAGTTCTTAACAAAAAAAATTGTTTTAAAAAGTCTTAATTCTCCCATTATGTGGAAGATGGCATTCATGTATGTGGGAAGATCCTGCCTGCACAACCAGGGCACATGCTGCCTTCTTACTTCAGCTTCAGAAATGCCTGACTCTTTCACTCTTCTTCAGCAGCAAGTAAGTCCTATCAGCATCTGACACCCTTTAGATGAGACATGAAAAAAATTTTTGTTTACCCAAAATAACAAGTATAACTTAAGAGCAGAGATAAGGTGGAAAAATACTGAAAAGTAAACATCTAGATAACTGGACAATCTACAGTCAGTCCATGCCTTCCACTTCATTTTCCTAGCTCTATCCACAAACACCTATTTTGTTCCCTGTGATTGCCCCAGAAAACATTGTCCTCTTATTCACTGCCATATTTTTTTTCTGTTTCACATGGGAACAAACACAAACTCTCCTGTGATTTACTTCCAAACACATTCTAAATAGAAGTATACTGTAGGGAAAAGTAACTTTGCTAACTCATACAAACATGAGGATTATAGTAGAATGGGTAAAAATAGGGTTAGTAATATGGAGAAGTAGAAAAAGCAGGAAAAGGATGTACCCACTGCTTTTCAGATGTATCTTTAAATATTTACTTGGCATTTTGACAGCTCACAATTTATGTTTTTTATTTGTCTTAATATTCAGTCACAGTTTTAAATTTAATTAGTAACTTGAAGCTATATCTTAACTCAGCAATGGCTTTATTCTTCTATTAATTAACTGAACTAATCCTTGGCTTTGATACTTACTTGCTGAGAGTATTTTGGCTTTGGTAGAACAACACACAGACCAGGACACCATTTTTACCTCTTAAATCTCAAATCTTCTCAAGTTATCAGTGTAGAGTTTCACTCTGATAACTTAGCATTAAAATGTTTGATTTTTTTCACTACGATCCTTAGTGCTACTGTTGCTAAAAACAGAGGAGATCAGAGTTCTCAAACATTCTTCCACATGATTTTTCTCCTCCTCAGTCTGGAGAAGGGACAGTTTGATACTGGAGAGCTGTGAATTGAAAGAACATTACATCTCAGGGGGTGCAACTGAAAGGGTTTGTGATTCAAGCCTTGGGTTTTTGAGCTTCATGCCAAATGATCTCTCACACTGGGGTTACAGCACTCATGTGGCAGTGGGCTGCATGGATTTGGAGGCTGCTGGGGGACATGAGCCAATGGTTATGAATCGTCTGTGGTGCAGAGGACATCCAGCCCAGATCCCCAAGGGAACAGTAAAAGATCTGGGACTTGCTGAGCTATCCACTCTCTTACAGCTCTCTGAAATCTGTGTGGGTCTGTGAAGACTGGGAAATGTGGCTTGTGGGATCAGGGTGATTGACCATCTCTCCAATGAGCCTCTTAGACCAAACTCCTGTTTTTGTAGGCAGCATGTCAGATAAATCCGTATTATAAATTGACCAGCCTTTATTTTAAAATGTTATGTTTTTGTTTTCATCCTCCCTATTGAGAGTTTGTTCCACAAACCGGCTTTTCTCATGCTTCTTGGGGTTTCCAGCCAAAACTTATTCACAGAATGGTTTTGGTTTTGTGCCAACATGGTTCCTTAGCTCAAAAAAGTCTTTTTGATTGATCTACACACAGTTATCAGATGTTTTCTAAGCCATCACTTTTCCAGAATAAAAGTGAGCCAAGCTCTTCCAGTCTCCTCTGACACAGTCCTTCTAGAAGTCTTTTCTGTTTCTCTTTGGGTTAATTTTTATGGAGAACCAACGGCAAGAACTAAGTGCACTTTTCCAAATGATGTTTCACTGGGGCCCATGGGTTGGCATGAAGCACTCAGCTAGCACTTGCTGGACAACATCCACCTCCTATGTATTCTTGATACTAGCAAAAATAATCATTATAAACAAGATGGGGAATTTAATGGAACTTCTAATAAATTCAAATACAAAATATGAGAAGGGCTCAGCTTATTATGAGAAAGTTCTTTGTACTCATACAGTGATAACTCTAGGATCTGGAACTAGAATGCACTAAATCACATGGGTAATACTGTTTATAGTATATACTGTATATACTGTTTATAGGTGGGTCTGAAAGAATCAGTACCCCAAATGGGCAATGTTTGATAGCTTTCTGCTCAGGGGCTGGCCACTTTTGGTTCCTGTCAGAAAGTGCTAACTCTCCCCAGAGTTACACAGGAGACCTGCTTCTCATAAGAATCTCCTCCTAGACCCTCAAAACTTATTTTAGACTTAGGCTAAATCCAGATTTTAAGGATAATGGGACCCTCAATAGTCTCAGGCAGAAGTGTAATATTCCCTGTGCAATGTTTTGCTTTGAACCAGAACGGACCAACAGTAAAAGGAAGAAGAAGAGGAGCACACATGAACTTCCCTCCTTCACAAGCCCCTCTTAAACATACCTGACATGTATTTGTCAGTTTAGCTGCTACAATTAGAAAAGTTTGTCACAGTTACAAGATCCAACCTGCACACTCTTTAGTAAAGAATGTTTTGAATCTTGTGTTTAGTTAAAGATTAGAATTGAATATTTGTTTCTTCTATTTCTACTTTCCTTAAGTTATTGGCCATTTGGCATTAGTCTGAGGATTCTCCTGTCTTATTCTGTTTCCCTGCTTCCTGCAGGGGAGGTGGACTAGATGATCTTTGAAGGTCCTTTCCAACTCAGCACTTTCTATGATTAATTACCGCCAAGAACACTCTATGGTATCTTAAGAAAAGACAGGAAAGGAAACATGCATTCATTGTCAAAAAGGTAGAAGAAAATGTGAGGGATGAATGGCCTGGAAAAGCAGCTAAGGACTGCAGCTGTAGCATCTGGGGTTCTCAGGAAAAGCATCAGGCAGAAGGATTAAAGGAGAATTTTGTCTCTTCAAAAAGAAAGTGTTTATAAAGAAAAAGGTAGGCAAAAGCTAGCTACTCTTTTTCCTAGTAACCTCAGGCCAGAAGCAGTGGATATTATTTAATAACCTACAATTAAAGAAGAGCTGTTTAATTGCCAGCTTGCACTAAAAAAAAAAGTCAAGAGAATCATGCTCTTGGAAAGAATGAAATTCTGAGAGGATTAATTGCATGCAAAATACCCAAAAGAGAAATTTACTGAATATTTTTTTTAAAACCTCGTGCTTTTTTCCCTGTTTATGGGATCCTAATTTTGGGATCGAATTGCAGTAAAGGGACCAAAATTGAGAGTGAAACATCATATGAGATTCTGACTTAGATTTAGAAGCAGCTGTTAGTTTGCCAGACTGCAGAACATTTTTGGATGAGAATGTAAGTTTTATAAAGAAGAGAGGTGATGGAACAGTAGATTGGGCTGACTAACAAGTGTTATTAAAAAGAACAAACAGATTGCCAAAATAAAAAAAACCCCTTAACTCTTGACCATTCAGTTCTCATGTGGACAGAATTTGAAAGAAGTAATGTGAAGGTTTTCACCTGAATTAAAAAATGGGCAACTAAATGCTTGGCCTTTACTAGAGTTACTTTTCTGTCAAGAAACAAAACTATCTATGGGAAGCTGTACCTGGAGATGTATGGGGTACTTCATCTCATGCAGAGTATGTATATGCTAGAAAGGTCAGAATCACTTGGAGGCAGAAAGACAACACCCTCTCCCCCCCAAAAAATAAATTAAGATACAGAAACAAGAAGAAAAATGACACGGCCAATTTCACAAATAAAAAAGAAAAGGAAAATAATTACATTCATAAGGAACACTGAGGAAAATGTAGAACAAAGATGAGAAGTCACTAATGGCATGCACTTGATTAAAGAAACATTCTATCCATGATCATTATATCCTCTATATGTTTGAGAGATTTTAGAAACAAATGTCCATTCTGAAGGAGAAAAGTGGCCCAGTTCTCTCAGTGTGTATTTACAGCTGAGAACACAAAGAGCTAAACCATAACCTGTTAAAAATTTCATGTCCCCTGGGAGCTCCCTATGTAATGCTGTCAAGTCACTATTTTCTAGGTCCCTTTGATAAAAATGGACATAACAGCACCTTTTCCCACCAGAATTAGTGAAATGAGATCACACTGTTTATCATATGCATGCTACTGTCATGCATGCTACTATCTAGCTAGATTTAGCAGTCTGTACTATAGAGAAACTTTATGGTAAGGTCTAAAGGAATAAGCCACATTAAATAAGTGGCATGTCCTCTAAACTAGCAGGTGACTGTGTTTTGGCCTGGTTCATACACAGATCTTGAGCATGATGTGTTTCTATCATAGTTCCACTGTCTCCAAAACCAAACTCCACAGACTTTTATTTTTCCGGGACACTTTTTTGCAGTGTTTGCCTTTTGCGCTTTCCTGCAGTTAGTATTTTTTGAGAACTGTGATCTGCTGGGGGCATGTAGGCTGCTTCTGTGCCACAATGTGTGTGGGAAGTCCTCATTTCCCTGGGCTCAGAAGCAGATGCAGGCTGAATCCCATTGCTGTCCTGGGGCAAGAGCAAGGAGCCACACTATTCTCTCATCCCTGCAGCTCTCAGACCCAGTTCCCATACTGAGGAAAGCTGAAGCCCAAAGCCAGAGCATGAGCTATGGCATGTTGTAGCTGGGCGTTGGTCTGAATGCTCTGTGGAGCAGGACCCTGGAGCATGCCAAGGCCCGCATGGGAACATGGATACAGACACAGCCATAGATGACATGAGAACTGAATGCCTTTATTTTTCAGGCTTCCTTTGAAGTTCATGAGAATTTCCCTGAACAAGGTGTGCATGAAAATGGAGCAAAAGTGTTAAGTTTTGGCCTGTTAGAACATGGGTGCCAATAGCATTTCAGTATTTTAGGGCTTTATAGCCAAAATCATAAGCAGCTAAATATTTGGGGATTAAGAATACTCCATCCAATGGCTTGCTGGTTGATTCACAGGGAGGTGGAAGACATGAGCCCAGACTTTCTCTCCTGTCTCCGGAGTGGATGTTTCAGCTACTGAGCTGCACAGACTGGTACCTTTTATCTCTATTCTGTCCCTTTCCTTCTCCCCTTCCCACTCTTACCCTGTCCTTTTCAAAAAGCCATCAAAACAACATCTGGAATTTGAAGTGTGGACAGATCCTCCCGTGAGAAACTTAAATCCCAGACCTTGACCACATTCAGTACAATTCTTCTGTAGTATTGCCCAGTGTCTAGTTGATATCAGTCCCTGGAAGACCATTACAAGTTCCTCTTGTGAGTGATTGACTTTCCCTATATATATAAGGAGCTCAGGCTCTCGCCTTGGTCTGCATCTGCAGTGTTTAACTAAAGCTAAGTGCATCAGTGCAGAACGTGGTGACTCTTAAATTCACCTACAGTCCAAAGCCTGTAAGAACTGAGGTAAAACCACAAGAGATAATTACCAGAGTGTAGCTGGATTTATTTTACAGTAGTGTAATCAAAGTCAGAGAGATTGCAGCAACACACAACAACTGAAGAAATGGGAATGTGGACTCTAAGAAAGATTGGGTCTTCCACCTACCCTTGCACTCTGTTATCATGAGCAGCTAGACCATGGAATCCCTTTCTGGTAAACCTCTAGCATGACATTATACATTCCTCAGCATTAAATGAATATGAGTCTAAGGAACATAAAGGTAGAGACTTTACTATTGCAGCATCTGGCATGTCAGTAGGTCTGTTGTAAAGGGCCTCAGGGAATGCTCAGGGTAGGATAGTGAGTCCCTTGCTGCAGGTCTGAAAGTCACAGGTTTCAGTGCCAGTAGTCTGCTCAGCCAAGAGATAGCTCTATCTTTATTGCATTGGAGGAGTGCATAAACAAGTTTATTGAACTACTGATACTTATTTCATTATTACAGGCTGCTCACAGGATACTGATAATTTTTTTTAACATTATAGTAGTAATCAGAGCTTATAGCCAATGTATAAATACAGTATGTGTAGATAAGATAAATACATTCAAATCTAAAATGTGCAAGTGGTGTACCAAAAGCTGCATTGCTGATAGTTCAACAGTAACTGTAATATACAGCTTTAATGTAATTTACATGGCTGGGTGTGATATTTTAGAAGTAAGTTGTATTTTACTGTGTATGTATTCCACACAGCAGCTATTATGTGTAAGTTCTTTCCTGAGTGGTCATTTTGAATGGCTAATAGTTCAGCAGTTATTGACAGGTTGCTTCCTTGTCAAAAAATAGAGGAAAGTGTAGATCCTTGTACACAGCAGATATTCAAGCAATAACAGAAGTTATTTGTGATTAAAATCTTTCTTTCTACTTTTCTGTCAACAACAACTTATCCAGGATCAAGAGAACACTGGGAAAGAGATTAATCTTTTTTGAATTATCCTAAGAAGTCAAGTGATGGGAGATTCTTTGATCTCATTCAGTCAAAATTGATTAATTCTGTTAATTACTGTGTTTGAACTGAGTTAGCATGAATTTTCTGCATGTTGCAGCATCCTTGGTGGTTTGTCTTCTTGCAAGAGAATTTGAAGGGAGGTGGTGTCAGTGCAGTGTTTGCTGACTAAGACTGATGATGACTATTGGTGATAAATATCTGTAGAATTGATCAGATGTGATTTGTTTCTATGCTTGAGTTTTCCGTTGGAACTGTCACTGGTTAAAATGCATAAACAGTCCTTGGAGCAGGAACTTATGTCTCCCTCTGCTAAGTGAATACATAATCACTAAGATAGGAATGTTTTCTGCCTTTTTCCCTCTGTCCATTTTCCATCTTGTGAATCCTAAACTCTGCAGGAAGGACTGTGATTATTTCAGAGTTCCTTAATGCCTGCTGGATTACCTGATTCTCATAAATCCAAGTAGATCCTTTGAATCTCATGTAATTTCCTTATTACCCTATTGCCCGCTGAGTGGGTTCTAATTAACAGTGATAGTGGGGGACTAATTTCTTACCTGGAGTTTGCTTTTACCTATAAGCAGACTTAATCTTACAAGCTAGAGAAAACACTTGCAACTGTCAGAATAGGCTGACATACACTGAGATATTTGCCACATACTGAGGAGATGGCTATGTAAGGTTTGTCAGACACCCTGTAGTCTGTCTTTGCTCGAACTAGCTTTCAGTCACAATTAAAATTACTTTATTATACTAAAATGCTACAATTAAAGAATAAAAATTAAAAAACACTAAATATTTTCAAGAATATGAGAATATGGAGCATCTCATTCTAATTAGGCTTCATAAAATCATAGAATCATGGAACAGTTTGGGTTGAAAGGGACCTTAAAGATCATCTAGTTCTAACTCCCTTGCCATAGGCAGGGACACCTCCCACTAGATCAGGTTGCTCAGTGCCTTGTCTAGCCTGGCCTTTAACACTTCCAGAGAGGGGGCATCCACAAGCTCTCTGGACAACCTCTTCCAGTGTTTCACTACCCTCACCATAAAGAACTTCTTTCTTATTTCTAGCCTGAATCTACCCTCTTCTACCGTCCATCCTTTATTTCTAGTCCTTCAAGGTGATTTGACTTTCCTATATAGCTAGTTGTCACTTAAGCCAAAATTATTTCCAGAATAATTTCCACAGCACTCTGATGATCCTGTTTTTCTACCGTCCGCTTGCCATGGGTCTTTGGCTTGCATGCCTTTGCTCTATAAGAATGGTGTTGGGGTGCCCTTCTGTGACAGTGTAAGCTCAGTCAACACCTAACTGACTCTGCAGAAGCCTTTGTGCAAAACATAATGACAAACTCTTTCCCTTGGGATGAAAACATGATTTACCTGTTTTTAATAAAATCCCTTTTGCTGATGGCAAAGGGGGTTAAAGTTTCTAAGCACCAGTATATTTCTATATATAACACTCAAGTGTAAACCTTATTTTAGACAACAACAAATGCAGATCAATAGCATTCCCTAGAGACAGTCATAATCACAAGACAGTACACTTCAGTCCAGTAATTAATTAGGATTGGTGATCTCCAAGTGTGGCTTGCTGGAAATGGGAGAATCCTAATGATAGGCTCTCTCCAGGAAGGTGAAAGATGTGAATTTCAAATCATTTATGCAGAAGAAGTAATTAATTTTCCCCCTTATTCTAAGATAGTCTTCCAGTCATTGCACTATTGCATGAAATGTAGTGGAGGCATTTCTTCTGTTTATTTTTTAAAAGAAAGAAGTAATCATTCCTGCATTTTCATAAAGTTTGTTCTGCTAGCCTTCCAGAAAAGCCTAACAAATAAACTCCCCTGAGGAGATAAGTAAGGCAGGCTTATTTTCTGATCAATTTGGCATAAGAATGCCATTAGTGCTGAGCAGCATGGTGGGATGTGTATTTGTGTCCAGAAGCAGCAAACTTGCTGTTTTCAGTGGTGAAAACTAAGCCACACAGAAATTAAAAGAAGCATTTTTTTTAGGATGCCTCTGTCCAAGTTGAATGCCAGATGGCCCCCTGCATAACGATGACGAAAACCCCAAAGTAGCCAACATAGGAGTAAGTCCAGAACTGAATGCAAATCTGTACATGCCATGAAAATACTGCATTTGAGACAGCTTGCTCCAATTCTCACATCACAGAATCAAAGAATGGGAGGGACTGGAAGGGACCTTGAGAGATCATCTAGTCCAATTCCCATGCTAGACCAGCAACATCTAGATCAGGACACGTCTCCTTGTGTGAGGGCCTTCTGTAATGTACAGGTATATCCAAAATCCTTCACATCTGGATCACACTTTTTCTGTAGATTATGCTGACAGGATTCAGGACCTACTCTATATGACTCTATTATCTTAGCAATAAGAAGTATTTCTCCCACAAGTCTCATTTATTAGTTGCAATATTGTGATCATAGCTGACTTTCCAAAACATTCTAGACAATTTTTATGAGCAAAGAAAATCATGAGATCTTCCCTCTAAAATAAAGAAAGAAATTGCCAATACATCCCCAAGAATCTGGTACAAATGTTCAGCCTGAGGCTTCCTTACTCTCTGCTTTTGTTGTATTTCTTTCATTGAAATAGTCTTATTAGATAATGCCTTAAGTAATTTTTTTGACTGGTAATCCCCTTAATATCTGAAGCTGTTCTGAAAGAGAACATGAAAAGCTAGGAAAGCCATAGTTGCAGGAATTGCTTCCTTTATGACTTTTCTATTAACTTGTCTTGGCAGTCATGCTTCTTAAATTGGTATATTTCCATTTAAAAAAAAAATCACAGAAAGTTTACATAAATTTTCACATGGGGTGAATTATGCTATATCTGTTGCCAGTACAAATAATTTAGAAAAATAGTGTTTTAATTGAAGAATATATTTTATTCTGTATAATGATTTTTTTTGCAATTCCCATTTACATGATGGAGCAAGTGATCTTTTTGGGCAAGTGATTATAAAAACATTGAGATGTTGAGGATTTTAGAAATAGAATGGCCTTCATGTGCAGGCTGCTACAATGTCATGGAAATTTCATAATCTTAATTTTAGCTGTTTTATGTGAAGATGTCATTTAAAATAAATTTCTCACCAGTTACAGTCCTCAGAACATCTTTCTGTTTCGTGCCTGGGGTATTTACATCTGGGGGATATTTGCAACTGGGGGGATATTTACAATTACTAGACAAAGAGAAAAATTTGGGCCAGCCTCCCTCTGTATTTAGTATCTATATTTTCCTTGGAGCTGGAGACCAGCTTTTAATATTCCCTCTAACTAGAAATAAAACAGGAAACTATATGAAACAGTGATTCACATTCCTTGTGTACTCAACATCAGTGGCATAATGCAACTGACTTCTAGCCAAAATTTAAAGATTAGTTTTCAGATCATAGAACCATGGTATGATTAGAGTTGGAAGGGACCCTAAAGATGTCTATTTCCAGCCTTCCTGCAATGGGGGGCAGGATATTTAAAAGCTGAAGGATAAGTATGAACTTCCGTGTGTTTTCCTGATAATTCAGTCCACAGCTGCTTGTCCAAGATTGAACCACCAAGCTCATTTCAAGCCCAGAGTTTCAAGGTTTACACTTTAAAGAAAACAGAGGAAAGAATGTTCAAGGATGGGAATGCTGAGCAATGCCAACCTACCATGCATCTGAATGGCAGCAATTTATGATTCTTACTGATGAAGCATCTTCCAAAAACTGGGCTCTGCTCACCCAGCTTTCTGTCTGTGTGGTGTTACTTGGCATCTTTTTCACAGCAAAAAGATTTGGTCACTGGAAAAGGCAGGTGAACCATTGCAGACAAAATTTTGAAATTGTGACCCTCTGATTTTCAAACTCAGACTTCTAATGTCATATGAAATTACCTCTTCACCTCAATTTAGGCAATTAAGAGTGAACCTGGGGGACAATTTTTTGCTCAGAATTTTAGAAGCTGAAATTCTGTGCCACGGTAAATTAGCTAAGCATTAGTTCCAACTGCCATATTTTGACATTAGCATTAGTGCACAGCTTAGTTTAACAGTGTGTTTTGTGAGATCTGTGCCTGGCATGGGGAGAGAAAAAAATGACCAAATAATTGAGAAGAATTAAGAGGTCTATCCTTAGAACAGGCAACAAAATTCAACAAGCAAACCAACAAAAAAATCAAAATGCTGTGTTTCTGTAAAAAATCTTCAGCATCTTTGCCAGATGTGTCTCCATGTAGCTGAACCCAAAGAAACTGACAGAAAACAGTGCTTTTTTGCCACGTTTGATGTTCATAGATTTCATTGCATTTCCTCTTACAGCTTTTGCCATGTAGAGTAGGTCTGATGGTTTTAAAAGGTATATGATACCTAATGTTCTCCTTTTCCATCTCCTCATTTCTATTCTTTATTTCTGTCAGCAAATTCTTTCATTATCCCTGCAAGATATTATATAGTACTGCCTGGGCTATTTCCTCTTCTCTTGACTTTGTCTGGTTTGCTTTGTTTTGTTTCTTCCAAATTCTATTTGTGGATTCCTCTACAAGAAAAGCACTAATGCTATTTCAGGTGATTTCCAGTGTCCTCTGTCTGTATTTTATTTACAGATTGTTGCGCCATAGGTCTGTGCCACAATTTTAGTGTTCCCTAAAAAGTCAGTGAAATACTTTAAAAATACCAGAATCAAATCCTCAGTTCCTCAAGACATAGTTTAAAAGTAAGTCCCCATTTACTTACTCAAGGGAAACTACCTCTAGTGGCAGCACAAACTTTGGGCATTGCCTAGTCAGGTCTGATGTGTGCAGTCTTACATGTATGTTCTTTTTATTTCAAAATACTCCATGCTTTTGTCCTGCCTGCAAAGACAATACACAGATGAGGTTTCCATCTCCTAAACTGGCCAGTAGCACTATGAAAATCTATGAGGACAGTTGCATGATTGGTACTAAGAGATGTTGACAGCCAGATATAAAATCAGGATATTCTCATTCTCAGCCTCCTCTTTTGAAGGGACCACAACAAGCAAAAATGAAAAAAAACCCAAACCTACAAACCAGCAATTTTGCAGAACATTTTGATGATTAGAGAAAAACATTTTGTAATTATCCCAAAGCACCACTAGTTTTCCCTCAAGGAGATCAGTAATTCAAACTAGTAGTAAGTTTTCCCTGTGTGTAAATAATCCATAATAAAGGTGACATATGGCAATTCATATTTATCATTCATAAGAATGGTACAGAAAAGTAAGTTATAATTGTTTCTTCTGAAGCTGTCCAAGCATAACAGATTTGTGAAAGCAAATGTGAAAAAAACAGTGGCAGAACATGAGACAAATAAATCCCATTAGATCTGGAACCACGACACAGGCAGGGAGGAAACCCACTGGGAGATATGCAAGCCAGTAAAGACAAATACACATTCACAATATTAATTAAAACAGCAAATACTTTCCTGGTTCTAAAACAACTTCCCACTAGCTGCACGTGGATAAATAGATAAGAATTACTAGTGATGGAAAGAATTAGAACCTAATTAAAGCTGACAACTGAGCTGTATGAAAATAGATGGGCACATGTAAACATTTTTTCTAGTAATTGATGAGATGAGAAACAATGGCTTTTCTGCTGAAGAAATAATTTGTCAGACTGTAAGATTTTCAGAGCACGTGTAATAGCTTGCAAGTGAGATAAAACCCATTAATCCATATTCTAGTTGCACCACGTATGCTTAACTGATTTTAAAATGTGAATTAAAAGTGATCACATGTTTTTAAATAGGACTGCTTTAAGGTTTTACCATTTTAAGAGGCAAACAAGGGTCCAGCACTGCTTAGCTGCAAGTCCCTCTTGCCATTTTTCCTTCTCTTTGGCCTCTCAACTCTGGTTGTAGGTTGAGAGGGTGAGGTCTTGGCATGGTCACTGGAAGCAGCCTTGTGTCCTTACTGCATGTGAAGCACATGGCCTGTATGCCAGTAGTTTCTCATTTAGTGTGATTAATGGTTTAATGGCAGAATACAGAATCATGGCAGGGCCTTAATGTCATAATTATCCTTAAAGAACTGGCAGAGATCTTCTAATGTCCCCAAAGAAGTCAAGAGACAAGACATTTGTAGGTCCCACTGAATAAGTAAAATGAGGCTTAAAATCAACTTGCTAAATAAGTCCAGTAGTATTTCTGCTGAGTTCTTTTGTAATAAAACTCCGCAGCAGCAAAGGTTTATCCTTGACTTTATGTGGTAGTCCCATGTTTTGTCCTGTTCTGAGCAGATGCACAGTTTTCCTGCTGTCATGCCACAAGACAGGATAATTTCCTTTAGAGGGGAAGACACCGTGTCCCCAACAAAGCCTGAAGCCTATGGCAATATATTCGTTAATCAAAGGCATGAGTCACTTTCAATGATTTAAATAGGTGCCCACAGGAATAGTTTCCTGTAGATAGTGAGGGAAATGCCCTCACTGGGAGCCCTGCCATAATAGTTCCTTGGCACTGTAGAATCTCTGGCATTTAAATGAGGTAGTGTGCCCCTGGTGGTACCTACTATTATACAGAAGATCTTCTGCACCCAGAGGCCTTAGCAAGTGCCTTGGACATAAAGAAAGTCCTTTCTGTGGTCTTTCAGGGTGAGGTCAGCTCCTGTGATCTACGAGAGGAAAAGAAAGTGGTAGCCACAGATAAGAATACTTTTGTTGTAAGCTTTTTAAATCGATCTTTCTGGGGAGATATTTTTCTGGAATAGCTATTTCCTTATAAGTGTGCTCTGGTCCTACCAAAGCTATGTTTAGATCATTTACAGCTGTTATTGATATGAATATGTGATTGCTATGTTTATCATGCAACTCTGGCTTCCTCTCCATACTGCATGCCTGTCTCTTTGCTGAGCCTGCTTTTAGCATTTCAAAGAGTTGAACAGCTTCCAGCAGTCACCGTCTGCGAGTTAGTGGCCATCCCAAACTAATGCCAATACATTTTTAGACAGCATTTGACAGTCCTGTGCTTTGAGAGTCTTTCTCACGTTATACAAGCCCACATGCACTTCATCTTACAAGCATTTTTTTTTTTTTTTTTTCAGAGAAATCTCTTTGGCTCAATAGCAAGCCCATTTGCTTCCAAGGTTGGAGCTCCATGTTGTAGCCTTTTACTACTTCATCTGGACAAGGCACCGAGCAACCTGATCTAGTGGGAGGTGTCCCTGCCTATGGCAGGGGGGTTGGAACTAGATGATCTTCAAGGTCCCTTCCAACCCAAACTATTCTATGATTCTATCTTGTCCATGCTGATTCATGGTATATTTTGCCAGTGATGTGCTGCATTTGAGTGTGTTTGTTTAGTAAAGCTCAGGCCTGATGCTTCAAAGTGGTGTATGTAATTCCAAATTTGAGGGCAGAATGGTCACACAAAATACCCAAACAATGCATAGTGTACATTAGAATGAGAATACTGGAAGGCATGACTCCACAGAATAAATGCTGGTGCTATCTAAGGCCCACAGAAAACATCAGTTGCTATACACAATGATTTTGTTGCATACTACAGTAAGAATTCGTGGGTTTCTTGCTGGATTTGTGTCATTAAAGGGAACTGCCATCTGTGGCATGTTAATATCTGTAGTAGAAGTGGGAAAGCACAGCTCGAGTCCAGTTTAAGTTAGCTGTAAGCCCCAGCTGAGGATTACATCTGGAATCACAATAGGTGGAAAATATCACCCAGCTGAAAGTAGATACTGGAGATACTTACTAGGTAATTAATGGAAATAATTACTCTCACTGAGACAGATCTTCAGCTATTAAAGTTCCTGGTGTGGATCTCAAAATGATTCCTGCCTGTTGGGTAGAAAGCCTAAATTTAAGGCCTGATTCAAACCCTCCTGAAGCTAATGGAAGGCTTCCCACTGTTTTAAACTTGTAGGCAATGTCTGACCCTTTTTCAGCTTTTAATAATAATTCCTCCACTCAAGGAAAAACAAAATCTTATTCCAAATATTTAGATAGCTAAAGAAAGGCATGTAGCACCATTTTCCACAATATTTTATAGACACATAGGCTGGCATGGAGGAAAATTTTCGTGCTTGCTTTCCCATAGGATGTTGGAAGAAATCTTGTGAAATTACTGTTTTTCAATAGATAGGGACAGACAGTGTTAATCCAGACTGATGGTTAATTTTTTGGGTGAAGGATGATTTTTTTTTTTGTATTGAGATCCAAGTGTGAGAATCTTTTACCTTCAGGAATCCCTTGAGTGAAGTATCGGTAGGCAGGAGCAGACATTTGCCTTTACATCTAATTGTTTGAAGACTGGGACTATGTTGACGGTAGAATTATAGAATGCTTTGGGTGGACAGGACATTAAAGATCATCTAGTTCCAACCCCCCTGCCATAGGACCAGGTTGCTCAGTGCTTCATCCAGCCTGGCCTTAAACACTTCTAGAATGGGGGCATCTAAAACCTCTAGTCAACCTGTTCCAGTGTCTCACCATTCTCACCATAAAGAATTTCTTTCTTATACCAGTAGGAGTGAAGATCTGCTTGCCAAAGGTTGGGTGGACTGGACCAAGTGGCTCTTGTTAACTGGACCAACTGCTTTCTCTGGTTGATGGTGATGGGGAATGATGAGCTAAGACTCAAACTGAAATAACAGACACAGCTTTCTGCCCTATGCTGTGTCTTGTGGAGAGGTGTGAGCATGCTGGGGAAGACTGGAGTGATTGATGTTGCTGAAATTAGAGTCCCAAGGAACTCGGGATTACACTCATTTGTATTATGTCATGTTGATATGGAGAAGTGTTAAAATAAGTGACTTTTAAAGTGTTTGCTGATGGTGCTCCTGATTGGAGCAGGATTATAGCCCATTAAGCACCCAATATATGACCAACTGGCCATTTTACAGATAGGCCCTCTGGCTTTATGTGCTTGTGACCCATAACCATTTCTTATGGGGAATAATTTTTTCAGGTGTTTGCAGAGACTTCTTAGAAAGAAGCTGTGGGAGCAAGTTTTGGATTCTCTTGGTAAAACCTCTTCTGTCTTGTAGGTGGGTGTAGATGCTCATCATCTCAGTGTGAACAACTGACCTATTGATAATGTCTCAGGTGACAGATGACTGAGAAATCGGGCAGTTAGTCCGTGGCAAAGACGACAAGAATTTCTGGCTTTTTTAGTGGCAGAAGTCACAGTTGAGGCAGTGTTTCTGACGATGAGACTAAGATGGAAGGAGGCGGTAGGCTGGCTGTGCGTGCGATAGGAGAGCAGCTACCATCCCTGACTCCCAGATCCCACCTAGTTAACTCCTTGCAGCGACACACCGGGCTGCAAAGCACACGGGTTAAAAATCAGGCCAAAGTGGGAAGGAGGGAGCCGCAGTGCTCCGCTGTCTCGAACCGCTCCCCGGCCATGGCCAGGGGTGTCCGCCGTCTTGTTCCCCTCTCTCCTGCTGCCCTCATATTTCCTCTAGTTCAAAAGTTCACGGGGAGGCTTCTGGCGAGGCGGTGGCAGTCGGGGCTGAATAGGGGACCGTGGGCATGTCCTGCCTCGCCGGTGAGGGTGGCCAGTGCCACCCACCCACCTCTTTCCTCGCCCCTTTACAGATGAGACCTTGCTCTCCGCAGGTATCGCTCTGTCTCACCCCCCCACTCCTCCCCGTTTCCGTCCCTTCTCCT
>VZTY01008558.1:280489-307352 GCA_013400935.1 Turnix velox | reverse complement strand
GGCGGGGGGTGAGCGGTGGCGGTGGTATGTGCTACGACGGGAGAAGGGAAGGCGGAGGGCAGAGCACTGCCCCCGCTAAGGTGTGGGGCGCGGGGGGGAGCGCGGCCGTCCCTGTGTGCCCGCGGGGCGTGGTACGAGGGCCAGGGCAGCGAGAGAAGGAGGCGTGACGGCGGGGTGCCCGGTTCCCCGCACAGCCCAGGCTATGGGCTGCCTCTCCCTCTTCATCCCATCTGCCGGAGCCGAGGGCTGTGCCCGGGAGGTGGCCGTGCTGGGGAACGTGTTCCACCTCCGCCGTCCGAAGGGAGACTTTCCTCTAGACCGGGATCTGGACTATTCCCACCGGCAGCTAGGAGCGGCGTTGTGGGCTCTAAGAATGAGCTTCAAAACCATTTAAATATAGCTTGTGCGGTCAACTGCTGTGGCCATCTTCCCACAGGAGACCTTTACCTGCACTTGATGTGGCAGATTTGTTTTTAGAGCCCGTGTAGTTGCTGGTAGTCACATGAGTTATTGAGATACTTGATGACACCCTCAGCTGCTCTTTTCCTAGCCCGGTGGGTTTTTGTATCTGTAAATAAAAATACATGCCTTAACAAATGGGCGACTTTTCCAGTAAGTACATGTATGTTTTACTGGCATTTTCTGAAAGGTGTAATCAATATGCAATTAATGCTTTAAGGCCAGTATGATGAGCAGTGTATCATTTTTATGATTGCGTTCGGGGACTCTGGAAGTGATCATGCAACTGTTCTCAGAAAGCATTTGCTAGAGTGCAGGACAAAATAGGTGAGAGAAAGAAGGATTTGTATTTCTCTGCTGTCTCTGTAATGCTGGGGTGAAGCAAACTGGAAAGCTGCTTAGCAGTGCTTAAGAGAGCATGGTATATGAAGAATCTCCGCAGCAAAATACCACCTTATACTAATTTAAATGCGAGAATATGGGGTAAATCTGAAAGAATACGAAAAAGGAGCAGTTAGAAAATGTTGCAATATGTGTAAAGAGAATACTACTACTCAGGGCAGTAGCTTTGTTTTAACATTGCACAGGGTATATTTGAAAGATTCAGCATTTTTAGGAATTCCCATTGGAAGCAACAAAATTTCTGTAACCTCTTGTCAAGAAGTTGACCCCCCTATGGCAGGGGGGTTGGAACTCGATGATCTTTAAGGTCCCTTCCAACCCAAACTATTCTATGATTCTATGATTCTATGATTCTAAGTTGTTCTCAAAACCTGAGCAGCAGTGTAAAAGTTAACTTTCTTCTTCTGTTTTGTCAGTGGCGGCACCTGACTTGTTGGATCCCAAATCGGCCACTCAGAACTCCAAACCAAGATTATCATTTTCCACAAAGCCTACCGTGCTCTCCCCACGGGAGGAAAGTGATTCGGCCATTAATGTTATGAAATGGAAGACAGTCTCAACAATTTTTCTGGTGGTAGTTGTGTATCTAATCATTGGAGCAACAGTATTTAAAGCCCTGGAGCAGCCCCATGAGACCTCCCAGAGAGCTACCATTGTGATTCAGAAGCAGACGTTTGTATCTCAGCATTCCTGTGTGAATGCAACAGAGCTTGATGAACTGATTCAGGTAATTCATACCAAACCCTTATCACCATGGCTTACAGGAACAAATTATATGTGGCAGTGATTCTGTCATAAATGGGAAAAACTTCACTAGCAAAGCTCTGCGTTGTCCAAGTGATGTAAGAAGTGTTAGTTAAAACCAGAAAGTGAGCAATAGCATTTTCATGCAAAGCCTCATGGTTAAAAAGCTATTGCTATTTTTAGGTCCAGTACACTTGGTAGACAGCCTTTGCACCGAAGCCTCCCTTTATACTAATGAAATGGTTATTCATCAGCAATATATATAATTAATAGTTCACAAAGGAATTGATATATTGATTGTGTCTTACTGGGTCTGTCAATATTAGAAATACCTAATTCTCAGGAATTAAATACACCAGCCATTGCCTTAAAGGACTTCTAATTTACCATGATTGTATCAAACTAGCTTTCCTTCCAGCTGTACGTTTCTTTGTATTGATTTTGTTTTAAGTACAGGAAAGTACCACGGGCTCACTTCTTTGATCTTAAATCTCAGTTTTCTCTGCTTCTTAAAGTCACAGCTACAACTGGTGTACATACATCAGGGTGTTCCTACTAACATGACTTTGCCCTTGCAGGTCACCTGCCTCAGAATCATAGGAAATGCTTACTTGCATTAGCACACAACTGGATCTGGAGCCTTATGATGCCCTCTCCAAATTAAATCCCACATTCATATGTTCTTATGAATATCCAGTGGCACTGCAGGGAACAGCAAGGGGCTGACAAATAATGTCAGTTCTGGGGTTGAGACCATGAAGGGGAAAGCTGGAATGAAGACCCAAAAGTTATCAAGGATTGACTCCTTCATTAACAGTAGCCATAGGGCCCTTTGGTTCTGCAGAGCCTGATGAGAGATGCTGGGGAGCAGGAGAAGGTGATGGGCATCCAGATCCTGGCTATCACAAGCTCTTGAGTGTACCAGTTCCATGGATAGCAAACCCTTCTGTTTTTGGCAGCAGATCTGGCTGTGAGTTTAGAAGTTGATTTTACCTCTCTACAACACTGTGCCTTGAACAACAGCATGGAATATGTTTATCGGTTGTTTATCAATTTCAAATACTCAGAGTTATTTTTATAGCACTTTACTGAATTTTCAAGTCAAGCTGGGAAAATGTCTTGCATTTCATGATTTCTCCCCTGCCTTGTTTGTAAAATGCATTTCAAAACTGGCACCCTTTAAATGACTGTCAGGCAGTTCAAATTTCCATGTGTCCTGGCTAGGCATGCCTGAAGAGGTGCTGTCATTGCTGATTTTGATGCTGTGTAATAACTATGTTTCAGTGGTTTTACCATCAGAATGTGAGATAATCTTTCAGAGAAATACACAAGCACATCCTGATTAAAACTATCTTGTAGCTAGTATAAATATCCCCCAATGAAAATTTTAGGTCAGATCCTGTAGTTGTGAAGCTAAAAATAGAAACTCTGTTGACAATATTACCTTACATCATCTGTGAGGTGATCATTAATGTAAAAACTGTTGAAATTTGCTCTTGAGTGCTTAGACAGTTTAGCATTTATGGCTCCCTACCCAGAAGCACAGATTGGTAATAAAAAATCACTTCATCAGCATTCAATGTCCTTTTGATGTTCTGTGTAAAATAAATGACAGATTCAGTACAATTATCAGAGCACAGATACCTGTACCAGCATTAGTTCCCATCTTTGCCAGTCATCTTGGCTGACTGGAAGGACATAGGCTTAGGAAGGACAAGGGGTGTGAAACTCCATCCCACAGCACGTGGCTGAGAGATGATTGTAGCAAGAATTTACTTTGCTTGTTATTGGGATGAATTGGAAACTTAATTTCTCCTTGTTCCCTTCTGCTCCTCTGTGAAGAAGAATACACAGGTTGGAGGTAGGAATCTACTGTTACTCTCCTTTTGTAGGAGTAAGTGTAGGTCCTACAAGTGCATTTTAGTGCCTTTCTTTACATAGATAACAGATGATAACAAATTATATCGAGTTGTTTAAGGGTCAGGAATTTATTGACTTGCCCAAAGTAAAAATCAGAAATCAGTGGTAAATTCTCAAACACATTCTTCCAAGTTGCTACCCTAACTGTGGGGTTGTATTTCTCCCCTACTTGCCATTATGTCACAGAATCTAAATAACTGGGATGCATTTTGTCTCTGAGTTTATGCCTGGCTGTTATTACAATATATTTATTCAGTTTTTATTGGATGCCTGTATGAATAAAAAGAAATAGTCCATGTGAGGAAGATATAAATGTTATTTACTGAAAGCTATAAAACTGAAAATAAATACCTACTGATACAGTATGAAGCTGGAATGATTAGTGTGCATGAAGAACATAACAGAGCTTACAAATTGTAATGTCTTCTTTAATCAGGTATTTACCATGAGACAAACTATACCAAAGTTCATTATAAATTTTTCCTTTTGAACTTAGTGTTCTGGGATTCCAGAAACTGGTTTGTCTCTGGTACATGTTAGTCATCGCTCAAGGTGCTTGTCATGCCAGGCTTTTTCAGTCTTCACAACTTCTGATCTGCTGTTTAATCCTTACTCTGAAGCAGGTTTGCCTGCCCCAAGAGCTATAAAGGACAGTAGAAAGTGCAGTGGCTTAGTCAGGTAAGTGAATTAGGGAGACTTGTTTGAAAGCATAAATTCAGCTAAAAAAAAAAAAAGGTACAACTGGAACAAAAGTTCAGTCCAGTAGGATCCAGGGACCACCTAGTTTCCATAATCTTTGCTAAAATCTTCCCTTGGCCAGAGAGCTGATTACAGTGCAGAGCTGTGTGCTTCTATAAATGTGCACAGGATAGGGAATTTTCCTTTCCTGTCTTCTCCATCCTTATTTTATCTCACCAGCCACCAAAAACTTTCCTGGCACAACAGTATTTATTCTTGACAGCTTCTCAGAACACACAGCTTCATTCCCTGGAGTTTGAATTCCTGAAACTATGTACTTTCACATTAATTGTGTGGCTCCTCTAGGTGTGCTCAGTGAGAATTACACTTTTATAGACTGTATATATTTGATATACATCTGAAACATGGGGCAATAGAAACCCGTATTGCAGCATAGAAAATATACAAAGTTAACCAAATACAGTGCTCTGATGTTGATAGCCAGGCAGCCCCAGCTGCCTCAGAAAAATGAGCTGGATTTTCCTCATAACTTTTCAGCCTGGATCAGCAGCACTGTCTGTGTGTTGACAAATAGGTGGTCTTCATGACCTTCTCCATCTCCAACTTCCATGGTACAGTGCTGCAAATCTCTTTCAGCCTAAACCACTTCAGTTTTATATTGCCTTGGTGTAATAAAATATACCTGCAATGAACCACGGCACTGTATGACCATGAGACCTGCTTTCAGGTATGTTGTTTTTTTGGTGTTTCATAAGCACTTCTATCTAGTACCATAATTAAAATATGCAAAAGTCACATGGGGGATATCTTTACACTCAAAAGGCCACTTTTCCACCCTCAGCAATTTCCAGTCTTTTTGCTGTAGCCTGAAGCCAGTATTTAAAACAGTATCAAGTGGTCATTGGGTGCTGTACACAAGAATGCTGAGGTGGGCAATGCACAGCAATCAGTGGTGGTGTATCTAAATCTGCAGCCAAAGAAATGGTCCAGGAGGGAAGCTTACGAACATATTTGTGCTAACTTGGTGGGTCTAATCAGGGTACAGCAGACCAGCAAGCTGAGCATGTTCTGGTGTTAAACTCTGGTGTTTAAATTTTCACCTGGAAAGTCTTGAAAGGATCTCTGTTGTTAACATGAGAAAGCGTTATTTTGGTGAAGGTCATATCTAAAGCATATCTAATGCTTTATAAAGCTGTGGAAAGGGATGTGGCCAGATACTTTTCTGCTATTCCTTCTTTTGGAAGAGCTTGTGAAAATTCATCATGAAGAGTGTTTTTTGTTTGTCTGTCCATGCTTGCTCTCAATTTGGCTGTACCATGCAGTGCAATGTAATTGCCAGGTGACAGAATGAATGAGTGAATCTGGATTGTGTGTGGATTTTATATATATGTAACAAAACAGATGAACTTGGCCTTTACTTACACTAGGGATTTTTTACATCTTATAGGGAACATTTTTTTCCCTGACATTAAGCTCTTAGTGGTAGAAGCTGATAGAAACCAGGGAGTGATCCTGCTATGTGAAAGGAAATAATAATAAGCATTGAAGAATGGGAAAAAACCCTTCCATTAGAATTATGGAGAACCCATAACTGTAATGATTTCAATCAAGTTCTAGTTCCATTTTAGTTTGTTGGCTGTTCCCTACAGGAACGTTGCTGCTAAATATTGGAAAATGTTGAAGACAGTTATCAAACTCAGATGCGCAAAGTGCAATTGCCAAGTGTCTAAAGAAAGCTTTTTCTGTATTTATGCACCTGTGCCTAGTAGAAAATATAAAGAGACCTGAGGTTGCATTGCTGATGCATGTCCACCTCCACTGCTACAGAACTATAAATACATGCATTTGCTCTCATAGCATCTCCTAGGGTTTAGAGTTTGTCTCTGGGGACAGAGGAGCCTGATTGAATATGACACTCAACAGCTTGGCAAAATTTCAGTACTGTGGTTTCATGCACCTCATTCCTCTGTAGGGTGAGAAATGACTTTGCTTCCTGCCCCCTCAGAACTCCTGCTTTTCCTAGGAGGTGAGGGTGTGAACAGCATTGTGGGATGTCTTGACACTGAGAAACAAATATTTGTTCACTTTCCAAAGAGAAAGTGATTAAAAAATTAAAAAAAGAGAAGACCTTTTTATATAAATATCGCCTAATTATGGATTGCTCAGCAGTGACTTGTTTTTGTGTTGTCCTTTGAAAACCAAAATGAAAAAAAATCCTTAAAATCACCAAGCATCAAACAGTGTAATTGTTTTTTTGCCTACAAAATTTTATAATATTTGGATTAAAAAATTGGAAATAAGAGAAATTTCAGTTATATTAAGTATCTAGAGTATCCCAGAAAGCTGGTGTGAATTATTTTATTTGTCTTAGTTAATTCTGAATCTTTTTATTAATAAAGAGTTCTCAAGTGCAGGTACACTGAATCTTAACAGAGCATACCTCATTTATGATTCCTTTAGCAGAAACATCCTTCAAATATATTTATTCTAAAAACCCTAACAAGTGGAAAAAATAATATCATGCTGAACAGTGCAATCTTTTAATGTGTTCTAAGTGGTAATTTTTGTTTTAAAAACCTTCATTTTGAAATCTGAACGAGTTTTCAGAGTGCTGCACCAAGCTGTCTCAGCAATAAAGGACTCTTGTGGATTTTTAAGAACAGCTTATACCAGGGTATGTGGATACTTCTGAAAACTGAATGCCCACAAAAATGTGCTTGCATTTAAAACAACAACAAAAAGAAATGATGAACCACCAGGATTAACTGAATTGACCTTGATCCCACAAGTTGATCTTGGGTTCTGTGCAGGCGTGTGGTTAACAAGATGAGAACAGCTCTCTGCCGTGCTGGTGTCCACAGTCATATCCTGTGTCTGTTTTCATCTTAAATTTGCATCAGCTGCCTTCTCTCTTTTCATTCATCTTTTAGACTGTGAATGAGACCAAAATATATTTTCTTTTTATCTCCCTTGAGGAAAAATGTGGCTTTTTAAACTCTTGAGAAAAGCCTGACAGTCGTGAATGACGTGGGAGCAGTGTTTCTTTCATCAAACTGGCATCAGTAGAATGTCATCATGGTTTCTTATGTGATCAATTTCCTGTGAAAGTATTTCACTTTAAAATATATGTTTTCTGTAACTTAGTTTTTATATTTCAATGAAGCTATCTTCAGTTGCACCAGTGGTTGGATATTGTGTCATTTTCAGACTTTGTTACAACTTCTGTTGTAGCTCCAAAAAGGTAATTTAGCTGCATCCCCAGGAATATATTGCTTTATTTCAGCCAGTAAGCTCCTTGAGCTGCATCATCTGATGATGCAGCAAACTGTTAAAATAAACAAGTGATAATCCTTCTTTCTCTCCTGTAGATTTGTAGGCATTTGAGCTTGCTTTATCTTTTTGGGGGAATAATAAGTCACAGAGATGCAAATGTCTTCTTTTCAGGCAGATATTAACTCAGTATTTATTAGCTAAGCCCATTAAGCTTGAGTCCAATTTTACTCATTCTTTGAAGCACAAGATTTGTAGACATTCTCAGTCGTGTGAGCTCTAACTTACAGGGCTTCTAAGCAGAAACTTTTTAGAGAGTTTGAATGTAACCAGTTTAAACCTTAAATTTTCACAGTCTGTACCTTTTGTAGTTCCTTCTACCCTCTTCAAAAGGAAGCGGGAACCATCCCATGTCTGTGTCCTAACCTGGAAGCAGGTGATGTTCATGCTTTGTAAACCCTAAAGCTTTGAAAAGTTTGATAGAGCAGCATAAAAGAAATGGCGCTGCAGCACATTTTATTTAGTTGTCCAAGGATTCAAAATACTCTTGCATGACTTTTTAATGTGCTATCTGTATATCAGGCATGAAGCTTATGAGGAACTGCAAATGCTAGTAGTGGAGCTGCCTTTTGGTGTTTTCAAAGCAATGTGAAATGAAGGACTTTCAAAGTAGTTAGCACATGGAGTTCAGGAGCTGTAGTTTGTGTTGTTACTTTCTGCATGTGTCTTTAGTAAGGTGTCTGTCTGATAAAGCACTTAACTTTAAGTGTACAGGTGGTCCAAAATGGTGCAGTGAGATCCTGTTTCTCTTTTCCACTCACTAAGTCTGTAAGTCTACTTTTCACCCCAGTATTTTCTTTCTGCTCCAGCCTTGACAGATGCTATTTCCTTCCACAGTGAAGCCCTCTAAATTCTACATGTATACCCAAGATCAGAGGAATATTTGTTAAATAAAAGATCTCTATGAAAAACTTTCAGTCATAACCAGACACAGATCAGTCCTCCACTCTGATACCCACCTGCTGGGCTTGAGTCCAGGCAGGCTGCAGAAACCCCTGGGTTTTGTGCACTCCTTGTTTAGGGTTGCTCCAGTTCCTACTGCACTCTTACAGCCAGGTCCCCTCTCCTGGCTCTGCATTTAGCTCCTGGAGAGAGGGAAATTTTTTGCCAAACCTTTTATTGCCTGCAAGCATTCCTGTCAGTGACAGGTCAGCTCCCTGTTCTGCATTTATTTTCTATGGAGCAGTTAAACCCAAAGGAATTTTTTAAAACATGCAGTCTTTGTCCTTCATTAGCATAAGCACAATAATGGATTTTTGGGAGAATAATAAATGAATTCTAATGTGTCACTTCTTTGTTCAAGCACGTTGGTTTCTAACTGTTTTACTGCTTCTGGTGTTTGGTCTTGTAAAGGGTATATTCACTTCAGGTGAACAGTTTGACAAGACCTAGAACCTAGCTAGCCTGAATGCATCTGAATGACAGCTTTTGTCTTAGAAAAGGTGACAGATATGACTCATTAGTAAATCAGCTTTGCTGTGCAGCTGTCTGCATAGTTCTTTCAATCTTTAATCTTAAGATGAGAAAAGTCCTCTTCACTGAACGTGTGTGTGTGTATAAGTATGTATGCACACACCTAAATTTTGTATACATACTCTGTTTGTAATGCATATGTAAAAACAGAAATGTATTTCAGTATGTTTCTGCACGTTCTCAATTCAAGTAGGTTGTGAATGTAGAGTGTAAACTGTTCTTCAGTGTGTTGGATTCTTATATCCAGTGCAGATTACTTTCATGTGATACAAAATAAAAAGAAAACCTTGGAACTAGAGAATTATGATACAAACATGACTACAAATCTCTTTCAACAGCAAGGTTTTTGGAGGCTGGAGAGTTGTTTGCTAAGTATTAAAAGCATCCTAGTGTGCCTCTGAACAAAGAACTCTGATTTCCATTCTTTCTAAACTAAAGCTGAAATAAAACCAGAGGACAGATGAGATTTATGATTATGCTGAAAAGAGAGAGGGTACTCTTGTCAAATGGCAGCAGGACAGTGGAGGAAGAAATTCTGTCTGAGAAATGAATTTCCTGGAACTCTGAGGAGTATTTGACTTTCTGTCATGGCTTGTTAAATGAAGCACAGGAAGCACAAGCTAACTCCTGACAAGCTAAGTAATGTAAGACTGTTTACTCTGTATTTTATCAGGAGCATAATTTAAGATGCTTCTATTGTAATTTTTGGAAGAAAAGCTGAGAATAATGAAGTGGTGTGTTACATCATTTTGTAGAAGCAAAGAGAACTGTAAGACAGTGCAAAAACACACATTAAGAGCCTGGTGTGGAACAAGGAGATAACAATTAGGGTAACTGGCTTGACACATACTAGTTTCTCCTTGATTCCTGTATGAGGCAGTGATAGGTGAGCAGAAGCCTGTCATCTCAGTTTATCACCACCCTGTATTGCTCTTGGAAATTTATGGAGCCCTGCATTCTGAAGGTGGCTGTGATGCCAACAGGCTGGCTTTTCTCAGTCAACTCCATTAATTCCATGCATCAAATCCCTAACCTAGGAGAATTGTCTTCTGTTTTCACAAAAATACTTCCATTTGAAAGGCTGTTTCAGCTCCTGTTTTGACAAAATCCCATGTCTTAATCTGCCAGGATAGCTCAGAGTGCCTTGATACCTGCTTGAATGTAGGGATGTGATAATACAATACTGCACAATTTATTTATCAGAAAGGGTTTCTAAATAACATAGAAAATAAAAATATGGCATTCTATTAAAATGAGATTTATATTGTCCCTCTCCTTTTCCTTTCAAGCAGAAGAGTACAGTCTGAATGCCATTCTTATGTGTCTATGGAGCTCAGGTCCTTTTTTTGAGAGTAAGGCAGGTCATACCTTACCTGTCCACTCTGGGCACCTCTGCCTCCTTCCTCTGATGCTCTACTAAAGCTGAGTCATGAATATGAGTGTAAACCCAGGTTGTTTTGGTGTAGTGCAACTTATGACTTAAACACAACTCATGTCTACCCAAAGATACTATACATAGCTAGCCTAATAAATCCACGTAACTTGAAAAATGGGAATTAAGTTCCTAAAATTTTTCGATATTTGAAAATTTTATCTTGGTTCTTTTTACTGTCAAAGGAGCCTGTATTTCTGTGATTATAAAGAAAATTAAAGAAGAACAAAGGGTGAAAGCCATATTATTTTCACTGTAACCATATAATACTACTCTTAAAATCATTGCCTGCAGAGCTCTTCATGTGATGCCATGTGATCTCTTCTCTGCTCAGTACTCAGTCATCTCATGTGATGGCTAGTAGACAAATGTTCTGAAAGAAAATAAGGCACTTGAAATAATCCGTGGAGTTTAAGAATTGAAACTGTCCAATGCTTTGTTCTAATGCTGACTGGCTATGCAGTGCTGAACTGAAATAGTTTTTAAAGTCTGAATTTAGTTTGCATATAGAGCAAAAATGAGAAAAAAATAGAAAAACTGTCACTGAGGTAGTGTAAAGTTCAATACTATAAAGTGATTTTTTAGAAATCAGTACATTCCCACGTTAAGATTACACAAAGTGTTTACAGGCTGCAACATAATATAAACAGTGTGATTCATGGTTCTGTTTCAAGATTCAAAATGCACAGAGTTACTGTTGCTCTTGCAGAAGTCAGGATAAGCTGAAAGGTTCAGATGATAGGAAAATGTTATGAAGGAAGGAAAGAATGACATGCCATACTAGTGACAAATGAAGCAGTTGTGTTTGCTCTAGTAGGAAGGAATCAGCCAAGAAAAAAGGCTGAAGTTGAAGAATAAAGTGGCAGAGAAATTGGAATCTAAGAGCACTGAAACTGAGGGTGAGATCCTGGCCCTTAGTGAAGTTAGTGGAAAGCAACTGACCATGCTTGGGTTTTTATTTGGGATGAATATTCTATGTAAGTTTGTGCAGTCAGAAAGAAGATGGTAACCTGAAAATAGCTCCATTAAATGGAGCTATGGAGTTAGGAATTATGTTATATATTATTTTCTTATTAAACTGTTAGCCTTAGATGAGGATGTTGCTGACCAAACTCAGAAGAAAAGATGTCCTCTCATCCAAAGAAGTGCAAGTGCTGTTACCCCACCTGAAAAAACTGCAGGAAATATTAAAAAACTGTATGAGATAGTAGTCTTGATCTCAGTTAACCAGCAGCCTTACCTAACTGTCATCCTTGTTAACAAGGAAGACTCTGACAGAAGATTTTGAAGCCATGTAGTGGAACATCTTTGTCAGTAGTTAGAACAGGCTCCTCCCATGCATGAGAACAGTGCAAGAGAAAGTCTAATGGTGTTTTTTTGGAAACTTAATAACCCAGTGATGAAGACAGCATCATCTGGCTCTCAGTAAGGTACATCAGGAAAGTTGCAAAGCAAGTTAATGAGAAATACGGTCAATAAAAGATTACAATTTTCAGATTTCTTTAAATAGGTAAATTTATTATTTAATAAGAAAGAGTCTTTAATAAAAAAAAAGAGGAAGATCATTAATTTCTTGAAGGAGCCAAATAAATTGCTATTCAAGTGTTTCTCATAAGAAATTGTAAAAATTACTTTGAAGCATATAAAAATCTCAAAAGAGAAGTGCATTTTAAATCATCCATGTGCAAATTGCACAACTTACTGCCACAGAATGACTTGGCTCCCAAAATACAACTGAGCTACAAAAGTAGTCAGATAAATTCAGAATAAAATGATGCACCCAAACCAATCTGAATGAGATCATGCAGCCTCCCACTCAGAAAATCCCCAAAACTGTGCTTAGCTGTGAGGATGCATGAAGAGAAAACATCACTTGCCTGCTTGCCCCAATTCTTTTCCTAATTAGCTGTTGGTTAAAACTGGAGACATACTAATAGTGGCTAATTGTCTTTTGTTGCCATCTGTCATGTTTCGTTAAGTCTGACCCGACAAAGTAGTTGTGGGTTAAGTTCTATCTTTTTTTTTCTTGGAAGTCTGCAGGTACCGTATAGTATGGTTATGAAATGCATAACTGCAATAGATCTTTGAGAAGTTTAGATTGGCACACCTAAAAATACAGCTTCAAAAATATGTAGTGATGAGATAAAGCTCTGAAAATATTTTAGATCTGGATCTGTATTAGACTTGGTCATGCTAGACTGCCTAAACATGTGCATTGCTTGTCTAATAAACTTACAAAACGTGAACAGACTCATAAATTAATACTGATGCAATGCTTTGCTATATATATGATGTTTGCACTGGAGACCATGTTCCCTTTTACAGGTACAAGGAGCTGTGATGAAAGTTCTTAGTCCACTGAAATGAAACAGCACTGGAAACATACTTGGTTGGGTTTATAATGCTGCTCACTGTAAGGCAAAGGAATATCTATATTTTGGAAATGATAAAATCAACACAAAGGATGATTTTCACATGCTGCTTAGTCTGATGTGTCCCTTCCTCCAGAGATGTAAACACCTGCTGGTGTTCTGTGATGCTGTACCTAGTGTTGCCAAGCTGTATGTGGTTACAACCATAGAAAAATCTTTATTTTTGTGGTATAGAAGATAAAACTGGGTAAAGTCTTTATTATAAAATTAACTCACACACAGAAGTCTCCCTTTATACCCCCCTCCACCCAGCAGGCTTTCTGTTGACAACCCTGGCTGTTGAAATCAGCTTAGGTGTGGCAGCAATATCCCTATGGCTGCAGAGATGCAGCTGTGGGCTTAAAAACAGCTACTTGGTGCTTGGTACTTGGAGTTTTGAAAATGGCAAACTGGAAGTGGTGGATTTAGGTTGAGAGCCCCCTCATGAATAAATCCATAGCCTGGTTAATCCAGTGTTGATACTCAAACATTTCTGCCTGGATCGACTTGGTACTGTGAGCACTGTTTAGAAACAAGAAAAGGCTTTCGTTTGTAAATTGTCGATGTATTTGAGATTGAAAAAATTATTGCTGATGTACAACACAGATCCTCTGCAGCAGGCTGCCCACGTGGAAAGCCATTCTGCTCTGCCCTACTGCTGAATATGTTCATAGTCATTGCTGGACATCTTGCTATGCAGAAGCTCTTAGTTAAAATTATTTAACTTTGCAGTATTGCTTCTCCTGCTGTTCTTTTCTTAAATATTAATTATTATTATAAGGATCATGGTCACGAATTAAGTCCTGTTTTAAAGTTTCATAATGAAATGATAAATTACAAGCCTTACAATGTTTACTGGAAATTTAGAAATGCCTCTTTTTTTGATGTGTACTATTTGTCTCAAATACTGGTATGCAATGGAGATAGAACTAAGCAGGAATAATCTTTCTGGTAAGATTTTACAGTAGGTGATACCACTGAAAGAGGAAATATTTCATCTTTCTTGAGAGTATGAAGATGTCACTGGTGGCTACCTTTTTTATATTAGCTGCTAGAACTGAATTTTTCAAGAATGACATTTATAAAGTACATAGTTGTATGATCTTACAGATATATGTTTGATATTTGACTTTGAATTTTTAAGGAATCTGCTTGAATTTATAACTGTAAATGTAATTCTTAATCTTTAAATGCTGAACTATGTGTTCTACGAACTGTTTTAATTGATTTGCTTTCATTTGTTCATGGAGTTCAAAAATGTCTGTGTTTTAAGGGGTAGATTTGCTTGCCTAACTCAATAGAGGAATATTTTGGGAATTTCTTGTTGTAGATCTCCATCTAATGCATATTTTTCTTCACTAAGTAGTTGCAGCACTAATAATAACTGTGTTTACCATCTACCTAAGTTGATGCTGTTACTGATGTTGTGAATTTTTCTTTAATGGTCTGGAGTTTAGAGCTTTGTTGTGTGCTGAAGTGCTTGGGTATCTGCTGAAGATTAAATTGTAGCCTGACTGAATGATAAAACCCAAGCAGAACAACACTGATGCATTTCTTGTTTATTGCTTCGATCAAAGAAGTGATTTAATCATTTTACTGTGTAATGTATGTTCATACACTTGTTTGATGAATATTGACATAAATCTTTTTAAACTTGCAGCAAGTAGTGGCAGCAATAAATGCGGGAATCATACCTTTAGGAAACACATCTACTCAGATCAGTCACTGGGACTTGGGAAGTTCCTTCTTCTTTGCTGGCACTGTTATTACCACCATAGGTAGGACACATCTTATTCTCTTTTCCTGGTAAATGAGCTGAAACTCTTTCACTTTCCACTGTGTGTATATATTTGCTGATGGTAAATCTTCCAGATCATCTGCTTTAAAGTAGGGAGTTTCTTTTTAGCTGCATGAGCAGAAATTATAGCTGTCTTGAGGAATCCCTACCTGGGTAAATGATTCCTCTGCAGAAGAAAAAATGTTGCTGTATATTTCTGCAAGGTGGCTAGAAATGGTTGTGGAAACATTTTCTGGGGGGAATTTGGTTAACTGTGTAATCACAAGTATTAAACAGGACATGATTTAAAGCACACATGCATTAAGCCTTGACTGAGATGTATGGAATTGCAAGTCTGTATAATCCCATTCTGAGTTGTTTTCGCTAAATTCTGAAAAAGATGAGAACATGGTAAAGATTCAGTTCAGCATGATTTAATCACTTTTGAGTGTTGTACTGATAAGTAGATTTACATTCAAAGGCTTATTTTGAGGCTTCTGTTGCTTTTGGAGAAGTCTAAAGCTGTAGGATGGTTTATCCAATGCTCACAAACCCAGAGAGTTTCTGCATGTCCCTCTGAGCTGTTGTGAGCAGGAGCAGCATTTGGTCTTTCAGTTTCTCCCTTTGACCACAGTATAATAGTGCACATGGTGTACAGTTCAAAGACCATGGAACACACACACGTGGCTGGGAATTCAAAGAAGAAATCAGATGAGAAAAATTGTAAGACCTACATCATGAGAGTAATGTGTAAAGAATTTTTGTACTGTTAAAATAATATTCTCTCTGCAATATTTATGTGCATATTGTGATGGAAGGTGATTTTCTTTTCAAGTTTTGCATGTGCCTTTGTCCTTTCTCTCTGTAGAAGTACATGAGTACTGTATTTTTTGTATGAGTATATACATGTCTATTTACATGTGTTTGAATATTATATCTATGTGAAATTAATTTTGACATCTAGAATAACTGAAACTGTTTAGTTTACACTGTTTAGTGTAAACAGAGTGAAACTTTTACTTCACTGAGGTTAGTAGCAAACTTAATGATTTTGTAGTAAAAAGGAAATAAAAACCTTAAGTATTAGAAAATGTGATTTTAACACATTATAACCAAGAAATGCAGGAATCTGGAAAAGATGGCTTTATAATCAGCCTTAATATCCTCATCTGGCTGCACAAAACTTTATATTATAGGTGATTATCCATGATCCTGTAGAAAGTGCCTGGGATTTGTTTCAGTTCCAAATAAGCATAAAGATTAATGTATGAAATGTATTCAAGGAATTGAATGAATCAAAAAAATACTTAAAGCAATGGAACATTTCACTGTTTTGTTTCTAACACTAAAGCCTTTTAAAATAAAAATGTTTCCTGATTTAATTTATTGAACTGATTTGACTGTAACATGCGTGAGTCCACTTGGTAGGGGAGAAAGGGATCTGAAAGGCATCCTGGCCCAAGAGGCAAGATAATCAAATAGGAAATGCATAATATTTCAGATAATTTCTGCAAACCAGAATCATTAGAATCAGGTCAGACTAGGCAACTGTAAATATTTATTTCAGTTTTTATAATAGAAAACTGTGAAAAACTAGGAGAAAAAAAATGTTTAGTAAACGTTTATGGCTTTGGAGTAACTTTTTTTCATCAGAGAACCTTTATGACTGGAAGTTGCCAGTTTTGAGCTTTGTTTCTTAGGATCTCAGGGCAGCATGCTTACATGAAAGCTGCAGTTTAGTTGGCCTTGTCTTACTGCTATGAAACATCTTCTCCATGGTTCATGGGATTTGCAGGTAGACAGCAGAGAGCAGGCAGACCTGGCATGAAAACCTCTTGGAATTGTGCCTTTCTTGGGAGAATGTTGTCAAATATGAGAGTTTGCTGTGTTTTCCCTTATTTTTTATATTAGATGCTGTCAAGTGAATCTGTGTACAGAGCAGTGTCTCTTCATATATGAGTTACCTTATGAAAGTGAAGGCATTCCTTCCAGCAAGGGTGCATATGGTTATCATGTAGCTTGATATTCTAATTTCTCAAAAGACTAAAAATGCAGCTTATGGACATCTCCAGAGTCTCCATAGGTTGCAGCCAAATAATACAGATGTTGTCTGGAACTTATTACTTATTAAGTTCCTTATACAGGAACTTATTAGTCTGTATATCTTAAGAAGTACTCAAATAGGAGTACTAGCATTTAGAGAAATTGATAGCTTTCAAGTGTTGCAGCAGATTCTCTAGGTTTTAAAACGCATTATTACTATAATTTTGCCTTATTATTTGTCCCATCTTTCCCTCATGATATCTCAGAATCAAAGACATTCAAATGGAGCCAAGGTTTTTTTGATGGAGAGGGTTTCCCAGACTTTTTTTTTAATTGCATCCCACTAGTATTTGGTTCCTGGGGACAGAGGATAATAAACAAAGCCTAAAAAATAGGTTACTGTTTCACAGTTACTGTTACTATTGTATCACACTAATGATGAACATTTAACTGAAAAATACTAACCATGTATTTAGTTGGCTGTTGGCAACAGTCCAGAATCATCTTTGTTTTCTTACTCTTCTGGGTATCCTGCTGAAAGGATCTGAGATGGGGATGTTTAAATCTATTAAGCTTCAAAGCTAGTTAGCAAAAGCAGTGGTAGTATCAGTGCATCCATGGGTTGGTATTTACTTAACAGGTTTTTCTATGCTCTTATAATCCTTCATGTTACCATTAAATGTTACAGTACACATCATAGGACAGATAAACTCAGATTTAACAGAACATAATATCTCATAGTCCTACTGAGTCTTTCCTAAGAAGTGGATTTAGTTAAGAGGTCAGGATCAAACAATTTCACAAGACTTTATCTAGGAAAGATACTTTCTATCTTGTTTCCTATGTCTGGGTGGGTTGGTTTTGTATTTGTGTTTACTTCAGTGTAACAGCATAAAATGTGTTGCAGGGATGAACCTCACTGGTTTTAGGTTTGGCTTGCTTAGTTAGGTGTTCTTGCTTGTGGTTGTGTTTCTAGAGCAAATACACCTCATCTCAATAAGGAAATGTGAAACTACGAGATTAACCTGTGCCTTTCGAGCAGTTTCAGAGAGTCTCTAAGAGGAAGAAGGGTAACAGGGGAAAATGGGAATGAAAGAATTTGCTATGCTCCCTGGGTTAATATTCATGGTGCAAAGAGCAAAAGGTGCTCTATTTTTCTACCCGAAAATATCATTATCCAGCCAATCCTTTTTCTAAGACCACATGTTCAGAGAAAAAGAAAAAGGGAGTTGAAAAGAAAAGCAATAAAAAAGGATAACATAATCATAAAGCTGGAGATAATGTTGAGGAAGAGGAGAAAACAATCTCTAAGTCACCTCTAGTCATTCTGAGAGCTCACTGTTGACTCTGTGCTTGTTTTCTTTATCCTCTAGATCATTTCCTTGAATAAGCAGCTTAAATGGGCATATAGACACAACCTGTGCACACCCTGCTTCCCCCCTGAAACTACTTATATTTTAGGACCTGAGGAAGTTCTATATTAGCAGCAGGAAAGGAGACCTCTCTTACAGCAAGCTTGAAGCCTGTATCTAGAAAAATGAAAAAAAAACCAAGGAAGTAAACCTGCCAAGTCCTTGAACTTAGCAGTTATTTTCCCAAATGACTGCTGTCTCAGCACATGTAACATGTAGGCAGTATTAACCATAATATCAGAAACTCATAATGAAAATCTCTATTAGCTTCCTATGGATCTTCATGTGAAATAGCTGTTATTAATTCTGCTGTGATCCCAGCCAGTCTATAATGTCTTTTTCAGTAACTGCAATTAGATATATAGTGGAAAGGGCTCTTGCTCAGACTCCTGGAAGATGGAGTAGCTTGAATAGCAGCTGTGAGCATGTTAAGAGTGATAGCAACCTCACTGGTAGCTGCATAGTGCATTTTCTCAAACAGGGCCTTGTCTACATGGGGGTGAGCTCACTGTGTTCATGTCTTAGCACCTGAAGATGCTCTGCAGTCATATTGATGTCCAAACACAGTAGTTGCTAAAACTGTGTCCACAAATCAAAAAAGAAGGAATGCATAATTTCTTTTTGACTGTATATAATAATATTTTTGAGTGGGAATCTGAAATTTATTTGTCACTTTTGGAGCTGCAATTAGTAATGTAGCTTCAAATGCAATTTCACTGTGAGAAATAACATTTTTCTATCATTTTTCCACTCTCTGGACACAGACTTTTCTTGTGAAGGCAGGGTATTTTGAAAAGCCTTAATAATTGCTTATTGATTTAAAAGAATGATAAAGTTCTGCTACTAAATCTGTCCCTTCTGGCTCCATTTCACTGCATTTTTGAAAAATAAAGTAGCAGAATAATGTGTTGGTAAGTAAAATACATAGAGTATGTTTGATGTTGCAAAGAGGCAAGTAGTTTTTATAATCAAATATGTTACTTATTATGTCAGATGATAACAAATATTTTAAAATTGCATATCATATTGAAAAAATTGCTCAGAAAAGAGAGAAATATGATGCACTTACATTAGAGGTGTTTTTGTTTTTTAATGCTACCAAAGAATCAGGCATGAGTGAACGTAAAAATTAAATTGGAATAGATGGCTCCAATTTGCTTATTACAATATGAATGCTGCTATTTCTTTTTCTGTATTTACTGAACTTTATGTCTGTGTATTTGAAAGAGAAGAGAGAAAAAGCAAGCAAAAGAGTATGAAGTGTATGTGCTGAGTTGATTTGGGATGGAGTTGCTGAGAAGCACTCAAAATTAAAAAATCTAAAATACATATTCTTCAGAAATACTATGATATGTGATTTGTCTTCATCATATCAGTATGAAAATATGCATTTGTGGCTGTGACCTAAATGAACTTCACTGCCTGGTGGTCATTTGAGTATATATGGTTTCTGAGGACCTGTTTCTTTTAAGGCCCCTCAACTCAAATTAATCTTTCTTGGTTTGCTTTCCAAAGCAAAGGGTAAAGTTTCATGGTGGGAAGGTCAGGACACGTGTCCAGATTTCATATAGCTTCTGGCAGGGGTATGTGGGTGGCAAAGCTGAGTATAATCAATTAGTAAGACCAGCTGCAGGACAGCATAGAAAAAAAGTCATTAAGATTTATGGTCTGTGAAAATGTGTTAGTAAGAGACACACTAAAGAGGTCACTGGGGAATAAGGTGGAAATTCTCCTCTGATGAGGATACCACCAAAAATTCCTGCTATTCTGATTTCATTTTGACTCAAAATATGTATATCTCATCTGATAGAGAAACAAAAAGAATTATTTTGTTTAGGAAAAAAAAATCCCCCTGAGATCTCTTCAGAATTCTGTAATTTCTCTAGGTTAGCATTATGCTTCCTTCCTGTCCCCATGCTGCTGTTCTTAATTGAAGATGTCAGAGCTAAAATAGCTTTTCAGTCTCTCTTTGTTCAATTCTAATTTTTCTCCTTTGCTGCTTTTGTTACCCCTTGGAAAAAGTGTCTGAATCTGACCCAGTTACTGGCTGTTGACAAATAGTGGTTCACTCAGGCTCTGGGGAGACCTGTTCAGATTTGGCAGCACATTTTTCCAGAAATGAGCATGTTCCCTCCCAAGATAGTAGAAATAGAACAAGATTTCTTCCGTACCTGTTGCTTCCAGGAAGAGTTAGTAAAGAGTGTATTGCCACCATGCCCTCAATTTTCTCCTGCATTTGTTCAGGCAGCAAAAAAGAGGGTTTGTCTGACTGGAATGGTGAGGAAACTATACAAGGTTCAGAAGTAATAATTAGAATAGGACTACTAGGAGCTAGGGAACAACACTGGAAGAAAGGACTGTGGTGAAGAGATGAAGGGAAATTATGTTTGATGAAGAGCTCAGTTAGAGACATGGAGAACTTTCAGTAAAATAGAATTAAATTGAATAAGAGAATCGGAGAAAAGAAATTGAGCCTCATTGAACAAAACAAGTGAAACTGAGGGGACTACTTATTTTCCTACACATTCCACCATACTCAGCAATGCTGAGTGTGGCTCTGAAATTGTAGAAATGCAAGTTTGTGGAATAGTACATGGCTTTAATTTTACAGAGAAGTGCTATATTTTCTACCAGCCCTTTTTTGGATACACAGATCTGCAGGTTTATAGTAAATTGTGAGCAGCTATGTGTTCTGTGGGGTATATTCATAACAGAAAGGATCTGATAGTTCTGGTGGTACTGTTACTTTAAATTATTATCAAAATTAGAAAAGCTTAGGATGGTGTAGCCTCTTAGTAGTATGAACTTACTAGGGAATTGCTCTTGGCCAGGGAAATTCTGAGTTCTAGACAAGAACTTTGGCAACGGATGGTTTGAAGGTTTGGTGTCTCTTTTGGGAAGGTGGTGGCATCAATGATATTCCACATCACGTTTCATATGTTTCTTGCACTAATCTTTATTACACATTTTTGATCTTCTATATTTCAGAGTATTACTTTTCTCATAACACTGAATTTCCAGTATGTAAGTATTCTGGAATAATTTTTCCAATCACCTGTAATTTTTTTCATCATTGATGGGATTTCATCACAAAATGGTTTTGTCAAAAATAACCCTTTTAATCGACAAGCTCCCTTCTAGGCAGCTTCTAGGCAACTGGACACAGTATTGTGTCAAGTTCTGGAACTCTCAACATAAGGAGGACAGTGAGCTGTTGGAACAGGTCCAGAGGAGGGCCATGAATATGATCAAAGGGATGGACCAACTGCCTTATGAGGACAGGCTGAAGGAGTTGGGGTTGTTCAGCCTGGAGAAGAGAAAGCTCAGGGGGGACCTCAAAGTAGCTTCTCAATACCTGAAGGGGTCCTACAGAAAGGCAGGGGTAGGACTTTTTAATAGGATATGTGATGGAAGGACTAGGAATAATGGATGTAAATTGGAAGTGGATAGATTCAGGCTAGATGTAAAAAAGAAGTTTTTTTATGGTGAGGGTGGTGAAACACTGGAACAGGTTGCCCAGAGAAGTTGTGGACGCCCCACCTCTGGAGGTGTTTAAGGCTGGACAAGGCACTGAGCAGCCTGATATAGTGGGAGGTGTCCCTGCCTATGGCAGTGGGGTTGGAACTAGATGATCTTTAAGGTCACTTCCAACCCAAACCATTTTATGATTCTATGACATTGTGACCTTTTAATCTTCCTTATCCTGAAAACCAGCAAAAAGTTGTGTTAAAACAAATTGCCTGGTGAGCAGCTTGCAGTCACTCTTCTGTACTTTCTGTAATTTCCTAAACAACAGATTACACTTCACACAGATATGCTGAAGGTCTTGCTGTGGAATGAAAAATGCCAATTCATCAACTGTGATACAGTCCTCAATTTACACTGCAAATGAGCACTGAAATTTTCACAGTTTACTCTGTTAATGCTAGTGTGCTAATGGAGCTGGATTTTGTTTTCTTTATTCAGATCTCCTGTCACTGGCTGATGAGCACAGGGTTTCTCAGCCTCCTCATCATGTCCATTTTACTTTCAGGTTATGAAAGCTTGTTGTTATCGATAAAGGGAAGGCTGCCAGGAAGAACTGCCCATTCTGGTTACACTTTACAGAATGCAAGGTTGAATGAAATTATTTCCTGCTTCCCTTTTTGTTTATTTTCATAATTGCATCAGGAGTTGTGCAACCAACCATGAGAACCTCAAATCCTACAAACAAACAGAAGCGTGGGATTTTGGAAAATACAGGGAAAAATCAGTATTCTGCACACTCTTTCTCCTAAAGAAGAAGTAACCAGATTGGAGTTGTTTAGTGGGCAGGGTTTAAAGGTCAGAAGAAAAGCACCTGTATGTAGTGTGTATATCCCATTGGGAGGATCTGTTAGTAAGGTCCCCTTTGACCATTTAAAGCTGTTTACCATTATGTGCTGCTTTATTCACAGATGTTTGCACTTACTGTTTAGTTGAGCTGCTAAGCAGGACCAGCTTTTGAAAAGGGAATGGTTGCCATAATCAATGCCAGATTTTTTTTCCTTCTTCTCCCCTTTTTTTTAGTGGATTTTTTTTCTTTCTTTTTTTTTTTGTAACTAGCAATATAGCAGTCAGTAGCCTGTGAGACTGTCATCTCTTTTGAAAATGAAGCTGTCTGCCACAGATGGAGCTCAGCCCTACCGATCACTTTAGAAAGTAAAGCAATTTTTAAGCTGTTTTGAGCACAAGTTCTGTGTTCTGAAGATTTGAAGATCTTTTGCTGAGTAATATGTAAAATCTGTCCAAATAGCATACTGCTTTATACTAGGAGAGAGTCTACCTGATACAAGTCCCACTCTACATGCCTGTCACAATGACCTGAATGCAGGATGAGATGGATTTTCTTCCTGTTGTCCAAGCTCTGAAGATTATTGCTTGTGTTGATTTGAGGCTTTACTGGATGTAAACATCAGCTTGTGCATTTGCTCACAAGTTCCAGGAATGCACTCTTGTAGTCTTGCTGGGCAGGGCTGGCACTCAAGGGGAATAGCTGGGACTTAAGATTCTAGTGGTATACTGAATTGCAGAACTATGGTTTACTGAGGAAAAGGCTCATTTGGCAATAACAGGCTCTTTGCCCTCTATTCATTTAAATATTTGTATGTAAACTGGGTTCTACCATCCCTGACAGAGGGAATTAAAAACCTCAGGGGGCCTATTTCATGAACAGGTTTCCCTGAGAGGCTGTGGATGTCCCCTCTCTGGAGCTGTTTAAGGCCAGGTTGTACAAGACACTGAGCAACCTGGTCTAGTGGGAGGTGTCCCTGCCTATGGAAGAGTGGTTGGAACTTGATAATCTCTAAGGTTCCTTCCAACCCAAACTATTCTATGATTCTATATTTGAAAGAAAACTACTCTCTCCTTTCCCCCTCCCCTCCCCCCTCTCCCTGCCTCCACACTCCAAGAATATAGAAATGGAATTATGCTGGTAGTTTAGGAAGGCTTAAAAATTTGTTGGAATGAACTGTCAGTACTATAAAATCTGCTGTGTTGTGCCACCAGCATTGTAAAGTAAAATAGCTTTCAAGTATCACTCCAGCACTTGAGAATATCCACTAGCATTTTATAAAAGTGTTTCTTCTTTATACACTGAGAATTCACCGTATTTTATAGATTTCTCATTATTACCAGCAGCTTGATTCCATTAAAAAAGCTGAAAAACCAGAAAAGGAGCTGGGTAGAAGTACAGGCAAGGGGGAAATTAACAAAATCCATTAACTTTTTTTTAGAGGAATTTTTTTTTTATTTAATCCTCAGGTGCTTTGGAAAAATCTCTTTTTCTGGTGTTATCTGTTTTGTGAGGGCTGCATCAGTTGGTATGTAGAATTCAGTTGGCAAGCAGAATTCTAGCTTTCATCCCAGCATGGGATAGAAATCCATATTTTTCAAGAGTACAAGTTTATTTCTACAGTAACATGTATAATCTATGTTTGCAGTTCTTAAGATGAAAATGATCAAAAGTGACAAAGTTGTTTTGAACTATTCACAAAAGGAAAATTGTTGAGTACTCAAGTTATGTTCTGATGACTTCAGTTTATTTGGGAGGAGAGGACATTTACAAAAGATACCAGTTACCTGCAAGTTAACAGTAAGATGGGGCAAAATGGAGTCATGGAATGCAAATTTGAGGTGTCACTGAATCTCTATTGCATGGATTATCGGCCTTTTTCTTCTACACTGGGTTAATAGCTAGATGTTTCTCTTGGTGTGAAAGGAAAGAGGGATGTAAACTAAAGGAAGGACAATTGTTAGCTACATAGTAGCTGAAAGCAAATAAATATGTGTGGTAGTACAATTGCTAGCTTGGAAAAACACATGGTGAGCTGATCAGTATAGAGTGTTCTTATAGGCTATAATGATGGTTAAAATTAAAAAAAACCCTTGAGAATTAAAATACTTTACACAGTCCATCAAGGCTAAGTGACTTTTTTAATGCTTTGAATATAACTAATTTTTTTCATTCAATAGAACTTGTTACTCTTTTCTGTAAAATAAATGCTGAAGTTCTGATATGCAGAGTTAAGATTCCAGAAGGTTGGTCTGGATGGTATTATTTAAAAATGTTCATTGTGTTATCTGCCAAAATTGTCATAAGAATGCTTAAAATTGTAACCAAATGAAGAACTGGGTATATCACTGTTGGTTCCCCTCTTGTTTTGGATGGCCAGACTCTGTCACTGTTGAATAATTCCTCCTTTGCTTTCATCACCTCTTGCTGTATAGATTTTTCATTTTTTCATTTTTCTCTGCCATAGAATCTGAATTAAATAGTTCTTAAGAACGGAGTGAGGATGTCTGCTACTTGTAGGGTGAACAAATAGACTTTTTTCTGCCACAAGGGTAGGCTTTGCAACTTTAGCTCAGGAAAGTATTCTTTTTGGTAAAGAGAAACACTTGAAGGATCAGATCACTTTTGTTATATGTTAGCATTTTGTTAACCTCTGAGAAATTTAATCATCTGAAGAGACTGCTTAGGAAGGTAATTCCCTTCTCTTGCCTACAGTTATTTCTACCAAATTCAAAATATGTCTTCTAGTTGTTCAGCCTCCAAGATTAACCATAGTGAAGTTTATTTGTTCATCTTCAATTTCATAGAATCATAGAATAGTTTGAGTTGGAAGGGACCTTAAAGATCATAGAGTTCCAACCCCCCTGCCATAGGCAGGGACACCTCCCACTAGACCAGGCTGCACAGTGCCCTGTCCAGCCTAGTTTCTGTGGACTTTCATTTTGAAATGGTGAAATCTATTACTCAGTTCAGCTGTTGTGTGGCTCAAAACAGTTTCTGGGTTAAGCAAGGATGTTTGGATGACTCAGGTTCACAGATCTTTGAGGCTTTTTGCTGTGTGATGCATCACAGCAAACAAATGATTATGGGACCAGCATGGTACCTGCCATCCACTGTTCTGTCCCCGCTGTTGTGTTGTTTTGTCAGTCTTGTTTATTTAGATCACAAATCTTTTGAATCATGTCTTTTGGGTCGTAACAGTAACAACACAAGTTCAAGATCTCTACAACTATAGGAAGGAAGGTTATAGTGAGGCGGGGGTCAGTCACTTCTCCCAAAGAATAGGCAATAGGACAAGAGGAAATAGTTGCTGCTTGGAAGAATGGGTGCAGTGAAATACATTTGCTAGAATTCAGGAAGTGTTAGGACAACCATGGTGGTGCTCCTAGTGAGCGCAGAGAAGAACCCTTTGCTCTCTGGCCTGCCCTATTCTTTCCCTAATATAGAAAAGGATGGTGAATGGGAAAGGAGATAAACGTTGCTCCAGATTTGGGACAATGTGATTGAAAAGTGTAATTTAATGGGCTCAGAAGGGAAAACTTCTCTGAGCATGTGTCTCTCTACTGTCTCTTTAAGAACTGGACAGAGAAAATGTTCTTGCCAGAATAAGAATCCATTATCTGATTCACTGCTCCATCACAGATCATCAAGACTTAGAAATTTTTAATTTTTCTGTGTTTCATTATGGGATTTGTTGAGCTTCAGCTGAGTCCTGAAGTGTTATTTTCTTAGACCACATAAAAATGTAATTTAGGCTTGTGTTTGCCTGAAAGACCTTATTTTGCTGTGAGAACATTTGTAGATCATCTGTGAGAAGAGACATCTATGAATTTGTAATGACTTATGACAGATTGTTATAAATATATTTTTTTCATCCCAGTAAATAGCTTTTAGATTGTATGCTCTTGTCCAATCTTTTAACTGCTGGTCATTGTTAAATTGTTCAAAATTTTCATGTCTACAGAAAAATATGAAAGAGATTTGATTGTTTGATTGAATTGGTGGTCCCTTTTGTCCACTATAGGTCAGTTATGACTTAGAGAAGTCATTGTTCTGTGCTCTTCAATCTGAGGTTTTGACTTGCAGTCTTCAAGCTATGCTTTTCTTGTGGTTGAGTAAAAGGAGCAGTAATCAGTGTGGTTCTCCAGCAATAATCAGAGGAGAAATGAGTTAGTGGCATTATGAAATATGCACATTATGACTGAGCAACTGCTACTAGTAGAATATTAGTGTGAAATTAGTATTCAGTGGGAGTGAAGATATTGAAATGCAAGAACTGAAGATTTCATTGCTATATGCCTTGATTGTAAATGCCTCTAGATCTGCAATTTTATCAACAGTATGGTTTTGATAGGCCTGGCATCAGAAGGGAAAATAAAATTATATCCTTCTGCTATACTAGTGGATCGAGTGGGTCGGACCACCCCTTTTTTTTTTTTTTTTTTTTTT